>JARFJB010000576.1:22500-75000 GCA_036346205.1 Vesta saturnalis | reverse complement strand
GCACATCCACACGAACACACACGCACACCCACACGCACACGCACGCGCACTCGCACACGTTCACACACGCACATGCACACGTTCACACTTACGCACACGCACACGCACACGCACACGCACACGCACACGCCCACGCACACGCACACGCGCACCTGTACGCGCACACACACGCAAGTACGCCCGCAAGGAAGGACGCACACGCACGCAATCCCTAAATTGTATAAAATTTGAAAGGAATTAATACTGTTTAATTATATTACCATTCAAGGTTATCTCAGAAGAATTATAATGACTTTACCGTATATGCGGGTAAATGGCATTTGTTACAATGTTATCCAAACCATAGCAAAATACCACAATTTTTTTTATTTTTACCTAATTTTTAGAACTGCTTATAATTTGACTTGCAAAGCGTATCGGCGTATATATTACTTCTAAAATCGTGAATGTTAATGTTATAGTTTGAAGGTTAATTTTGTAATGACCACTTTGATGTTATTAAAAAGTTTTAAAATAATATATTGAAACATAAGTTGCAGAAGGCCAACTATTCTAACACGAGTTCAAGATTCTAACCTGAGCCTCGATGTGGCGAAGGTTTGAAATGACCGAGTGCTTAGAAGTCCATCTGCAACGAATTTTGTATACTATTGTCTCTGTTTCGGACTTATATCATCTTATTTTTAATTACTGACGATTGATAAAAATCTGGTTATAAAATAATTAGTTTACCAATCGCGAGTTAATTTGATAGTTTCCCTACCAATTAATAAACCAGTTTTATATTTAAAACATTATTTTACAGTTAAATTTATTTTCAAATTGTATACGGTATACTTTAAATCAAAACTGAGCTTGTAGGTGAATTACTATAGTCGTCTACGTATGTGTGAACATTAACATAGGAAAAGAAACTTATTTGTTATTGAAGAATGTTTGTGTGTAAAAGGTCGAAACCATTAGAAATGTACAAGTTTCTTATTAAATTGCGATGAAACCTGGGTGTGGAATTTTACACTCTGCGAGAAATAACGACCTACCGTGGATGTCTTCTATAATTCTGACTTACAAAGTTTTTCACATCTATGTTATAGTTCGGACTTATCACCATGTGAGTTTCACTTCTTTGTGTCGCTGTGAGAAGAGAAGCGCGATTTAAAATTTCAAGACGATCATGATATTGATCAATTTATGCGTAAGTAGCTTCGTGCTCAATCAAAAACATTCATAAACGTGGAACTATAAAACTCCCACAACTACATCGAAGGTGCATATATTTAAAGGGTGAATACGTGGAGAAGTGAAAAAAACATGCACTTATTACAGTTAAATAACAAATTACAGCATTATTCCGTTTCATATTTGAATGTACCCCATAAAACTTCGGGAATCACATTTGCGGAGACGTATGGTCCTTACTTTTTGAGTAAAAGTTTGTCAAAGTAAAATTGACCGGCCCGTGCGTTTCCCTATTGTGTAGTGTCATATGCTTTTGGCGCATGCTGTATATACTATATACATTTAGTCTATGTTATAGAGAAAGTCATTCAGTTTATATTCTTTAATCTTACTTCGTGGAATTTCATATTTAATAGCAGTAATGTTTTAAACGCAACATTATTCCACAGTTTCTATTGTATTCATTTCTCAACGCGTTTCAATACAAGTAGTAATTATGGTAACAAATCATTAAGCAAAATAGCAAATTTGGTGTAAATTATAATTCTATATTTAAAATATCTGTTAAAGGTGAGTCTACAAGATCAACCTGTTCGTTCATTAAACGTACTTTTTGTTTATGTTCATAAATTTCGAATGCTAACAAAACATCTAATTTGTTGTACATATTTAATGCTGTTTTTTAAAGTCATAAGGTGACTTTTACTATTAAATGTTTGGCATAATTTGTATGCATGTTTATATTTGTAACTGTTACACGTCCAAACCTCACTAGACGTCGTGCAGGCCTGCCCAAGTAAGCGGGTTGTCAAGCGAGCTACAGCGGAAATTGCCGCGGTCGATATAAGCAGAGAGGTAATTTCAAACACCTTACACTTACCCTCAATTCACAACTAAAAATGCTCAAGTCGGGAAAAAATGTTTCTAATACCACCACAATATTAAATTTGTGTAAAGTAAATAGTCTTAGGGGGTGTTAAGTTAACCCTACCTGACTGTGAAAGATAGGATTGTAGCCTACTCAGTAAACACTTGAAAAGGAACTTATCCAAAAGTTTAATAAAATTTCGAATCGTCGTAAACTTAACTAAACTGTCCTAAAATTCTGAACTAAATAAATATTACCCAATTCAGAAAAGTCATAATAAAAAGTCGGTTGCGTAATTTTTAAATCGCCACAACACTGGTTAGTTCCTGAAAAATTTCGTAATGGATAATATTTAACTATTTCCTGAATATTTTCTCTCTAAAAAAAAATCGTATTTAAACATTCGTCAATAGTTGTCAATTGTAATACTTCAAATCTATAACTTCTGCTTAACAAAAATGTTCTGTTATTGGTGATCTGTATTTTAATGACTATCAAAAAGCTCAAAATAATTCAATGTTGTACTCGATCTTTTAATTCAATTCAATTCTGTGAAGATTAGTTTTTTCCTTTTATTTCACTAATAAACAATGATTAAGTACGTAAATTAATTAATTATGCACTGTTGAATATTGATAAGAGTAAAATTAAAAGATAGCCGTTAATTGTAAATAGAGATTTTTCCTTGTTCCAAAATTAAAACTTACAAAGTGCTATAAATAATTACACCGTTAGTATAAATGCAAGTTTTCATTTTATTATTCCTAAATTAAAACTTGTTAAGTAATAACTCAGTTTATATTAAAACGCACATGTTAAATGGAAATTACATTCAAAACCTTTTATATTAATATTAGAGAATGATAAGAAACCAAAGCATACAAATAGATCTTAAAATCCGATCAATCTAATTAAGAGAGTTTTAAATAAATATATACAAGTAATAATTAACACCATCCTGAAAATTGCATTGTTAAATAACAGTTTCGACATAAATAATTAAAGTTAAATCTGAAATGATGTATATTTAAATAACGCGAACGCCGACAGATGTGTCAAACAGTAACCAGATTTTGGAATTGCGTGATAATGGAAACGGCCCGAATTTTACATCAATGGTTCTGTTATTTAACAAATAATAATTTTAGCACGAAAGAAAGAAATATTAATTCAGTGGTTGATTTAATATCAATTAACACAAATTGTTACGCTGTCGCCTCATCGTTAAAATTATGGAATTTCCACCCGTTCTCCACTTTTAAATGTCGTACTCTATATAGGTAAGTGCTTTTGCCAAAATGATCTTTCGTTCTCACTGTATCAAGTAGAGACGAAGCTGCGAATTGATATGCGGTAAAGATTAATTAATAGAATTCAACTTGATCAACACTTGATCTGTACACGAGTATCAAAATTTAGTTAAATTTATTTCGACAAGTAGTACTTTAATACCGAACACCATTTTGATTAAACCGCAATCAGTAAAATTTAAATAAATTTACAGAGTTTATATTTATTAAGAATCATTTATTTTTACCTACCATTGGTGAAAGAATTATTATTGTCAAGGGGATTTGTGACCTTTGTCAACTACCGTATCCTCTTTCCGTTCGCACTAATTGAGTTTCAGGTATATCTTTTATCAGATTAGACCCTAAACTTTACCTCCACTGGGAAACCCGACGCAGGCGTTTAGGAAGCCATAGACGTTCAGAAGTGGACCCAAATACCGCCCGAACGATAGCTTGTCTTTGGGTGGCGCCCGAATTCGTTCTCTAATCCTTGGAGCGAACGACCGCTGTCCCCAACCGTCCAAGGGTATTACATAATAGCAACTACCGTAACATAACTTTCTTTGAATAAAACTTACTTTTTCCCAAACGAGTCTTAACATTTGTGTTGGGCTTCGTTGAAGGCAAGCTTCACTTGCCACCACCGAAAATCCTTTACAACAATTGGCGCCCGAGCAGCTCATCATATTTTACCGTAGACTATTAATTTTTTTGTGAAGATGGCCGATATAGAAGAAGGGATTGTAGACAATTTGTTGACCGAAACCGATGGAGAAACTGAAGACCGAAGAGTAGGGTGGATATACCGCGTAAGTAAGGAAGATCTGCAACAGGAGGCCATAAAATTTGGACTGTTGCTGACGGGAACCGTAAATGACCTGCGCCGAAAGATATCCATCTATATTAGAGAGGAAAACGCTCCCCTCTACTGCTGAGGGAAAGCCAGCCGCCAATAAACCCCACCACCAGTTACAACTTAAACCTTTTATTTGTAACTATTTATATACGATTTATCCCCGATATGGTTTATTGCAGACAATGTATATGTACTGCATACTAACTGTTTATAGTAAAAACCAGCACTGACAGTTTTAAGGTCTTTAAAAATTTTCGCGGGCGCCCTCGCCTTAATTCAAGCACTGATGCCGAGCAACTGTTTCTCACACTTACTACTCTCTAACATTTATACCCTCACTCACTCATACGTCTACATCCATTCTTTTTGTACGCATTCTTTAGCACACAGCTGCAAAGGACCAGTAGCAATCCGGTAGTCTCTTACCACTGTGGTCCTAGTAAGAATTTTCCCAAAACATTACTTTTCAACCAAATTTAATGCCTTTAACATAAAAATTTTTCTACAACATTCAAATATTCTTTTATCTGATACACAATGTTCCATTAAGTTCCAGTGACGTATCATTTACATCAACTTACAATCCGCATAAACAAAAAAATTCTTTTTTTCGTGCAAACCTACTTCATTTACATTCAAAATGTGTTCCATACGTTATAGAAAATGCTGCATATACACGATACGTCAAAATGACATTACATAACATTTAACGTATTTTTTGTATCCAATATCAAAGTTCTAAGTTTCTGTCCAATATGACAGGATTACAGAATGTGCAGTTCGATTTATAAATACCCAGCTTTAATCCATCATCATCAATGATTGTTATTAGCTTTGAAAGTTGCTTTGTTCTTTTGTAATATGTAAGATACTTTTTCTGATTTCAAAATATTAAATTGATGTATATTTATTTTCTATCGGTTCTGTGTTAACTGGTAGATGTTTTGATAAAAATGTGTACTCTTAATTTTTAACTAAATTGTCGATTATATTTGAAATGTAACCGTTTGCTTGGGCAATTTATTTTATAATTGATACTTTTTTATTGAAAATTGGACGAAATTGGAGTGCGGGTAGCTAAAACAGTTTTTCTGTAGATAAAAATTATTACCGAATGTGAAATAATTTTGATTAACATAGAGATCAAATAATCAAAATTGGATGAAATTTATCGTAGAATTTTTTTATGAATATCAGTATATTTAAACAGCATAGACAGAGAATCTTAAATTAATATTAAGTTATAGGGAGTTATTATTTTAAAGTTAGTTGCCGCAGTTTCTATAAAAGGAATTAAATCTCATTGTGGATGAAGAGAGCTTTAAGAAACATAATATGTCGGGATTTAAATTTATTTGTATTATCGTGGTTGTTAGCGAGAGGTTCAGTCGCGGATAGGTATTTCTGCGTCCTTCCGAGCTTACCAGTCCATTTATGAATTGAATTGTTATTGGAGAAGTTATAGAAAATGTATGTACATCTCGATCCTAGGTATCAAGTCTGTTTTTTTCCTGGAAAATGTTCATTATGCAGTTTTAGTATGGAAGATGTTTTTAGTGTTACGATTTAAAGATGATAAGATTTTAGCGGGGTAAGGGTTTTTGTTCCGGTTAGTTAGCAAATTTAGGCTGTAAGAGAGAACACGTCGTTCCCATTGAAAAGGAATAGTTTTTATTTCAGTACTTTCCTCATTTTTGAAGTAAAATCGCGCTTAAGTGGATTGTAATATTTTGTAGTTTCGTATACTTGCTTTTTCATCGAGAAAGTACATTACAACTCGCTACTACAGCTTGTTCAGATGGACAAAACGTTGCTGTAAATATATATCGCTATAATTTTGTGCATATATAACACAAAGAGCGTAAATAAATGAATGTGCGTTAGATAAAACCAGGTGAAGCAGTTATTAAATCACCTGTTCTTGTCTTAAATATTTATCGTTACCTCAGATTCTACTGCCATTTTCGCCAGTTATATTGTAACTAAGACAATAGTATTAAATAAAAAATTATTTAGTAAATGCATACATTCTTGAGGGGGTATCTTAGAAAACACACTAGTAGCGTCAAAACCCTCAAGCGTATTATGTAGTACGTAAATGTATGTTATTAATTAGTTCTAAATTCGTAATAGTATTCTGATTTGTACTTTAGATTTTATTATGTGGTTTAGTTTATTTGCTAAAATATGATTAGGTGCTTGAATGTAAGAAACTACTAGGCGTATTTGGTTTGTGGATTTCTAAGAGATCGTATAGTTTTGGTGCATGTGGGTTCTTGTATAAAATTTGTTGTTTCTCTAAATCTGTAAAGCAGATATTGCAAGTTTGTAAACTTTGTAACCCATCTTTCCAAAATTTTATTGTAAGATCTCTATTTAAAATTTCTAAATTTTCGTTTAATAAAAACATTAACTTTCTGCATACAGTGAGGGCCAACAGTCCGTCACCCCCTTTTAACTTCTGAACGGTACCAGTTTCTATCGTGGAATTTGGTGCGTTATTGTAAAAGTAAAAAATAACTATTTTTTACGTAATGACAGCCGAAGGTATTAAAACGACAGCTCGGCGACATTTTGAAATTTTTGTTCTTATGGGAAGGGGGATTGAGTGACATCTCATTTTAAAGGTATATTCATCCTTAAATCAACCGCTTAATTTAAAAACGTTTGAGTAACTCGTATTCGCCTGACGCCCAATTTCGTTTTCAATCTCCGGTTACGGTGATACATTCAAGAACTGATTCTGAACATACTACAAAATGTGACAGTTAATATATTATTGCTATGGTTTTTAGACTTTGACATTTAGTTGTCCAATTATAAAGTGTATGAAAATAACGAAGTCTCGTCCTTTAAACGAAAAAACGGAAGCAGTTATCACCTTACCATGCTACTGTCTGCATCATTAATGAACGCTTTCCGCAACGGCCAACATGTAGAAGTTTTTTTTTATAATCTACTGTCAAAATTTCGATCATTAGAGAGGGTAAAAGATCCGGCAGACCCAGCATTGCAGAAGATGTGAAAATACAGGTAATTGCTGAAATGCTAGTGAATCCTGAACAAAGTACGAATGCGGTGGCCAGTACATGTAATATTTTCCGTTTTTCAGTCAAGCGAACTTTGAAAAAGTATAAATTTTATCCATATCGGATGCGATTCGAGTTTTGCGAGGTTATGTCAGAGAGGATCGTAAGAATTCCTGACTACTTAAAGAATGTTTGTTTTAGCGACGAAAGCACACTTTATTTAAACGGACGTGTTAGCAGTCAGAATTGCAAATACTGAAGTAATCAAAATCTACATGTATTACGTGAAGTCCATACACAGTTTCCCCAAAAATTAAATGTTTGGGCGGGCGCTTTGAATAATCACATTATAGGCCCATATTTTTAGATCATAATTTAAATGGCTCCGTATAACTTACATTGTTGGAAGAGAGAATTACTCCCCTCATTAATAACATTATGGCCCAAAATTCACAAGAATTCAGCATGTACGTCATTTTCCAATAAGATTGTGCCCCACTGCATTACTTTAGAGATGTGAGAAACTACTTACACGTTACTTATACAGATAGGTGGCTAGGTCACCAGGATCCTACGGGGTGGCCAAGCGTGATCGCCGCATCTCTCATCCCTAGATTACTTGCTACCTTAAATCTAGAGTTTATACAACAAATCTGGAGCCTTTGGAAGAACTTCGTCAACGTATCATTGACGTGTGTGCACAATTAATCCCAGAAATTCTCCAGAACGCTGGGGAAGCGTTTTCCAACAGAATGTTTATTTGCTAACAGATACTAGGCGAATATTTCGAACATATATTAAAATAAGAGTTTAATGTTGTTTATGTGTTGCAATACTTCTTTATTTGTATTATAAAAATTGTATTTATTCTTTCTCGATATTTTTACATTAGATAATTGCGATTATGGCTTTACTAAAGACGATAACTGCTTCAGGTTTTTCGTTTAAAGGACGAGACATTTCCATACATTTCATAATTTGATAACTAAATGTCCCAATCTGAAAACCATAACAACAATTAATTGTGATATTTTGTCGTACGTTCAGAATCACTTCTTGAATGTGTCACCGTAACAGGGAGTTCAAAACGTAATTGGGCGTCACGCGAATACGAGTTATTCAAATGTTTTCAAATTGGGCGGTTGATAACTAAAAACTTAACTTAATTTTCAGACCATTCCCTTGCGGAGTAGGCAAAACAATCCCTGCCTTTTATTTATTTTTCATTCACAATCTTTCTCTATGCTCTCCTATCTCCGTATACCTCCCTAACTTCCGCAGGGTTCACACATTATCTCTGACATGTGCTTTTATTTTTAAAACTCCTTACCTTTCTTTCCTTCATCATACATTCTACTACATTCAGCCAAGCTTTACGCGGTCTACCAGGCCCGGCTTTACCTCTAACCTCACTCACCTATATTTGCTTTGATAATCTTGCGTTGTTCATTCTCTCAAACCAACGTAATGTACTACTTTCTGCTACTTTCACATCTATCCATGATCGCCTATTTCCTCGCCACACTCCATCATTATAGTTTATCTTATCCCTTCTCGTTTTACCACAAGCGCTCTCAGGAATCTCATACCCACCGATTTTTTGACATACCCATGTCTCATTTCCATACAGTACTGACGGGACAAACACGTCATTATAGATTGCTCGTTTCGCAGCTAGGCTCATGTTTCGTTTCACATTATTCACATACTTCCAATCACTTTCCTCCAGCATAGACCCTTCGTCCAATATTGCCATCTATTGTACCATCTACAGTAAACATTCTACCCAGATATACTAGCTTGTCCACTTGCTCCACAATTTCATCTTGCAGAGTAAATACTCTACTCTCCATTCCACCTTCCCGATTGAACACCACAATCTTAGTTTTGTTCAGGTCTACTTTTAGGTCCATGCTCTGACACACTGTATCACACCTCCTCAGCGCAGTTTGTAACTCATGCTCACTGTCATCTGCATACAGCAAAGGTCGTACATTTACGTCACCAATCATTACACCATTTGTATCGGTACATGCTTGCCTAACTCATTTATGCATGTATACATTGAACAACAACGGTGACACCACACAAGCTTGTCTCACCCCTTGCTCAATATTAAAGTATTCTCTCACACCTCCTCTTACCATAACACTTGTCCGGCTACCGCTGTTTTCTGCCCTTATTCCGTTTATTAGACCTTTAACTACGCTGTATTCATTTAATGCTTCCAACAGCTTCTCCCTATGCACCCTGTCGTATACTTTCTTCAGATCTACAAACGCACAGTACAGCTTCCTTTTTACACTTAAGCACTTCTCGATCACCTGCTGGAGGGTAACCATCTGATCAACACATCCTCTCCCTCGCATGAAACCACCCTGCATATCCCAAATCTTAGTTTGTGTAATTTCTCGTACTCTATTAATCAGTATTCTTCCAAATACTTTACCGGGTGCACTGAGCAAACTTATTCCTCTGTACTTTTTGCAATCACTCTTATTCCCTTTACCCTTATACAGTGGTACAATGGTCGTGAAATTCCAATCTCTCGGCACTTTTCTACCATACATTGAATAATTAACATAACATTCGTATAAACTTTGCAACCTCACACTTTAGCGTTTCACCAGTGTTTTCATCTACGTCTGCTCCTTTGCCGTTTTTCAACGTTCCTACCGTTTTCTCTTCCCCATTCATCCCAGTATACTTCTCAGTTTTATTCACCATTCCTTCAACATTCTGCTTATTTAACCCTTCAGTCTTACTTTCCTCACTACTGTACAGCTTTACAAAATATTCTTGTCTGTATTTCCTCACTTCACAATAGTTCCATATTATTTCGTTGCTCGTATTCATCACTCCTGCAGCGTTCTGTTTTGTGCCACGTTTTGTATTTTTGACTCATTTCCAGAGGAGTTATTTGTTTCTCTCAGAATCATTCTGCATCTTCTCTTCTTCCACTTCTTCCTCTTTACTTCTTCTCACTCGCTGCTTGGCTTTTTTGTTTCTTAATCTACACACCTAATACAACCACTTTTTCTCCAACAGAACCATCATTCTGCATCTTCTCTTCTTCCACTTCTTCCTCTTTACTTCTTCTCACTCGCTGCTTGGCTTTTTTGTTTCTTAATCTACACACCTAATACAACCACTTTTTCTTAGTCTCATTTTGTGAAGCAATCTTTTTTTTCCACATACTGCCTTTTTTACCGATTCATTCCATCAAGCACATTTTTTTGTCTACCTTCGGTCGCGGCACATTTGAAAACACAGTTTTTCAAACTTAACCATGTAATTTCAACCTCAGTGTCTTTTAGTTTTTCGTTCCACATTGTTTCATTCGCATTCAACTCTTTACTCACAGCATCTGGGTGTTTCATTCTTACACCATTATCTACTAGTTTATCTTCCCTAATTCTGGACGTTCGCACTACGTTTGTTTTCTTTCTCTAGACCTACTTTTGCCCTAAACACACTCTTGGTACCATCAAAAAGTGGTCCGATCTACACTCCGATCCACGCAGTACTTTTATGTCTTTCACCAGGTTTCTAACTCGTTCATGATGCACTATCAAGTCAATCGTACTTTTAGATTTATTTTACCATGTATACATATGCACATATTCTTATTTAAACCACACATTAGATACAAACAGGCTTCCCTCCGCACAGATGTTCCCCAGGCATTCTCACCATTCTCATTGACTCTTTGGTCTCCGAACTTTCATAGAACGCGTTCAGTACGTTCTCTCTGTACACCCACCCATCCGTTCATATCTCCCACTATCATCACTCTTTCGTTTGGTTTACATACGTTCAACACGTTCTCTACATCATTCTCACACTATTATTCTCTTTCTCTATACATCGGTGCATAGCATGCAATAAGAAAAATCCTTCGAAACTCCACTTTCATTTTAACCCACATTAGCATTGCATCCTTTCCCTTGCGCTTTGTCTCCGATACACACAGAATGTCAAGCTGCCTTTCGTACATTACATCTTCAATTTCTAATTCTTTACCATTCATACCTCTAACATGCCACGTACCGACTCGCCATTCATTCCGTGCACAGTCGTCAACAACGGGGCCTGTCTGTTCCGACCTCGACCGCCCCTTATAGCCACGTCGATCTGAGGCAACTGTATTGTTCTTTTGAATAATACCATAGCAGGCAAACTGGTCACTAGTCAAATCGTGCCCTGGACGATGTAGCATTCCCTACTAACGGTATCGTCCTACTACCGGACAGTTATTTGCCTACTGCCCCGACACGTAAAGAAGTAATAAGTAGAAATATAGACAGAGACAAGAAAGGTATAATTAATATAGATTGTATACTTACTGCATGAATATCTGTATGAATAACTTATTTATTTAATGTATTAATAAAAATCAATCGCCAATGTGTACCGGGTGGCCAACTAAGAACGGCCGTCGGCCATATCTCAGGAGTGGATGATAACACAGGCTCGGGAAAAACAATTTTATAACAAAAGTGGCCTCGAGAAACGCTTGGAAATTATTTTCAGAATTGTAGGTCCACCGCTACAGGGCGTGTTTGACAGTTAAAATTTTAAAAAGCAAAATTTTTCAAAATTTACTCAATTAAGGGGCATATTAAGCATTATAATCAGATTCCTCGACAAATTCTGCATATTTTTAATTTGACAAGTTTTAGTCTATCTCTTCAAATAAGGGGGGGGGGAGTGGGAACCATTGTAATTTAGCCCTATTACGTTTTTAATTAAATGATTATTATTTATGCGCCTTCTGGTTTGGTAATCTAACGCGGTTTTATTTTGCCTCGGCTTTGCTCAATCGTGTTTATAATTTATTTTATAAACGGGGTGTGGTTCGTATTAATTACTGGATAGGCTTATCACTGTCACCTTAAATAAATCTCTTAAAGCGGTTTATAACGTATATTAAATAAAGTTAACAATATAATAAAAACTGGAATTAACATCAACTCAAAATGTATTGGGGCTTCTTGGTCCTGGCGGCTCTTCACTCTCGTTCTCCTTGTGGGCGGCTAGTTACTGTATGCGTAGTCGCTTCTGTGAACAGAGGTATTATTTTAATCTACTCACCTAATACGTAAAATTTATGTTACGGTCCTGTATTTACAGAAGCGGGAGTGGTAGTCTCGGTACCGTTTTTGGTCGGAGGCGCCAGCGCAATGAACTCGAATCGTCTCAGGGACTGAGAAAATCAATATCGTGCTTATCCTTCAGTAACTCTGAAGCGCTGAAGCGAGTATGTCGTACTCCCAGGAAATAATACACGCGAAATGCACGTATGCAAATGCGAGATCTCGGGACTGTCTTTCTTTAATTATAACCGGTTTGATTAGGCAATTAGATTATTTATCTAACGGAATTAATTACGGATTTCGATACTAAGTCTAATTATCTACAATCAATCAAGGGAACAAAATACTTGATATTAAAACTACTCTAAAACGACTTTAATAGGTTTAAGGTAAATATTGGATAATTTACGTACTATCTAATTTATTTACAAACGATATCACACTAGGTGTTTGCGATGGTTATATTGACTACAAATTTATACAACAGGTTTCGGGTGTACTCTCCTGCGATTAAAGACACCGTGTATGGTTATTGTGTTGGTCTGTATGTATGAGTTTCGAGCGAGATCTCAGTAATACTCAGAAGACGTAGGCGACGGCCTGTCTTAACTGGATAGACTAAGAGAAAGGTCGCAGGTCTTTACAGCCCTGTAACAACCCTTCACCCTCAAGTATTTGCGAGTGACGTCGGGATCTACCCTGCGTGGCACTCTAGGTGTTAGTGTACTTTGTATTTGCGAGTGACGTCGGGATCTACCCTGCGTGGCACTCTAGGTGTTAGTGTACTTGGTATAACTCCTGGAGACTCAGCCCGGCGTTATTTACGTTTTGTAGTGTTTGATTGTAAATTGTCAGATTCTATAACTTTACAACTTACGTGTCTATCAATGGCAGTACAGGATTAAACTTTAGGTTGTCCGGTGCGAGGTGGTGCGCGTTATCACACGATCGCGATGGACTCTTCGACGGTGAATAACAGGTCGGTGCTTACACGAAGCAAACGGTACGGTGGTGGTGGCTGGATATCGGCCTGACTTGTATCTACTTCGATTCTTTTCTTTCTTCTTCTTCTCATCCACGCGCGTCGCGGGTTTATAAAGGTGCATTTGTGGGCGGCTTCGCGGCTACCGTGCGGGGGATGCCGTTCTGCGATTGGTTGTAATCGTTCTGACGTGCAAAAACTTACGGGTTTTTAGAAATACACGTCAGCGGTGATTAATAAATTATTCGTTGTGCAATATCGCGTAAACTTTTGAAATTTTAGATATAGGATGGTCCGCAAATAATTTATGCTAAAAAGCATACGTAAAGGACACTGGTTCTTTACACCATGTTACGAAAAAACGCCTTTAATTCAGGTTCTGCTTGACCGATTTTAATAAACTTGATGTTATTTGAAAGAGATTTTGTTAATCAACAGAAAATTTGTAAATTTGAAGCAATCTGATTAATAACATAAATGCTAGAGGGCGCTGTTTAATATTTTTTTAATGTAGTGTTTTCTCTTTACAATTTTAAAAGGAAGCATAAAAATGTAAGTAGGTCTTTAAAAAGTAGACTAAATTAGTAATAAAACAGTGAAAACTGCAAGTCGATATCTTTTTCGTATCCTGAGATGTCGTAAGAAACAGGTAAATGGCGGGAATTGTTTTTCCAACGTCTAGTAGGCTAGTTCGCGTTAACGGAAATTATTAAATTTAGCCTAGATGAAAAGATCTTACATTGGTCTGCAGTAATTTAAACTATTATATACTAATGTTATGGTTGCCGCTAGATTACTTAAATGTAATGCTGCTAACGCTACTAACAATGAGAACAAATTATAAAATAATAATGTGATAAATCTAACATTTTTTTAATTATATAAGAATGTTATATTTGTTTTCAAACGATGTGTTAGTAAATCAAAAGCATAAAATATCAATAAAAACCGATATTTGCCCAGCAACAACAAATACAGTTTAAAATATGAATTACGATTTACTGATGACAACAAAATTAGTAAAGAGGGCAATGTAAGATATAAAATAAATTCACTGTTGAAAACAGGCAAGCTATGATTTTCACGCATATGTCAAAAATTATTCATCGTGTTGCATTTAATAGACTTTCTTTATCTTTTCGTACCAAAACGATTATTACAAGTGAAGAAGCATTTGATACGTTGGCAGTTTATTTTGAATGGCTGAGAAATGCAACCGTTGCTGCTAGACTGTATGCACCGCAGTACCCAAACAGACGGCATCACAGCAGAAGAGTTTTTCCCCGACTCGCACACCGTGTGCATACTACTGGAAATGAGAATCTTCCTGTGTACCGAAGACAACGCAGAGGTAGAACTGAGGAAAATGTTATTGATGTTTTAGCTTATGTAAATGTTAACCCTCATTCAAGCACCAGAGCTATAGATAGACACTTGGGTTCGACATATACCCAACTTGTGACAACATGACTAATGTATTTGCCGCCATTTTATGTACAGTTTCAATAAAACACCAAATTATTTAATGAAATTATCTTATGCCATGTGAATAGATTTTAACAAACAACATGATAATTAAGTGAGGCAAAGTAAAGTAAAAAGGTACTAATAATAAAAAATAATGAGCAGCCGGGCGAAAAAAATTCATAATAACATTACGAGAGTTAATGCATTTAAAGTCCTTTTTTGTTTACTAACAACGAAGGACTTCAATGTGTCTTATTGATCTGATTACTTTATAATATATAGTATTTTAGATTGCACCCATATCACATGGTCCTACACCATAGTTTGAATGCTCAAGATTTCGATACCAGGTTGGATTTTTGCAACTGGCTCTCAAATATTACACAAGACGATCCTGAAATACTTTCACGAATTATGTTGACAAATGAGGCTATTTTTCATAGTGATGGTAGTGTAAATCGACGTAATATGCACTACTGGTCTGAAACCAATCCCACTGGATGCAGGAGGTCTAACATCAGGGTCGTTTGTCTGTAAATGTGTGGTGCGGGATTCTAGGTGGAGAAATAGTTGGGCCTTTTTTTTAATGAGACTGTTAATGGAGAAAGATATTTAGATTTTTTAAGCAACGAATTGTCACTTCTTTTAGAAGACGTACCCTTGGCCATTCGTCGTGACATGTTCTTGCAACATGATGGGTGCCCGGCACATTATTCTAGAGATGTTCGGAATTTCTTAGATCAATCATACCCTGAAAGGTGGACAGGACGTGGAAGTTTATTTATTTGGCCACCAAGGTCTCCAGACCTAACTTGTTTAGATTTTTATTTGTGGGGGCGAATAAAAGGTCTCTTGTATGCCAATAGACCCACAACAAGAGCTGACATGATTGAAAGAATACGGCAGACAATACGAAGTATTTCAAGGACAGAAATTGAAACTGCTGTTCTCTCCACCCGTCAGCGATTGATTTCATGCATTGAAAATGATGGACGACATTTCGAACATCTAGGGCGACACTAATTACGTAGCGATTGATTTCATGCATTGAAAATGATGGACGACATTTCGAACATCTAGGGCGACACTAATTACGTAGTCCTTAAATAAATAATTATTTAAGGTTTTAATTGTTAGATTTAACACATTATTATTTTATAATTTGTTCTCATTGTTAGTAGCGACAGCATTACGTTTAGGTAACCTAGCGGCAACCATAACATTAGTATGATAACAGTTTAAATTACTGCAGACCAATGTAAGATATTTTCATCCAGGTTAAATTTAATAATTTCCGTTAACGTGAACTAGCCTACTAGACGCTGGAAGAACAATTCCCGCCATTTACCCATTTCTTACGATATCTCAGGATTGGAAAAAGATATCGACTTGCAGTTCTTACTGTTTTATTACTGATTTAGTCCACTTTTTAAAGACCTACTTAAATTTTTATGCTTCTATTTAAAATTGTAAAGAGAAAACACAATATTAAAAAAATTATTAAACAGCGCCTCTAGCATTTATGTTATTAATCAGATTGCTTCAAATTTACAAATTTTCTATTGTTTAATAAAAGCTCTTTCAAACAACATCAAGTTTATGAAATCGGTCAAGCAGAACCTGAATTAAAGGCGTTTTTTCGTAACAAGGTTCCCACTTTCCCCCTACCCTTATTTGAAGAGATACACTAAAACTTATCAAATAAAAAATATGCAGAATTTGTCGAGGAATCTGATTATAATATTTAATATGCCCCTTAATTGAGTAAATTTTGAAAAATTTTGCTTTTTAAGATTTTAACTGTCAAATACGCCCTCTAGCGCTGGACCTACAATTCTGAAAATAATTTCCAGGCGTTTCTCGAGGCCACTTTTGTTATAAAAATTTTTTCCCGAACCTGCGCTGTAATCCATTTCTGAGATATGGACGACGGCCGTTTTTAGTTGGCCACCCGGTATATGTACAATATCATTGAATTTTTGATGGCAAATTTTGAAATGCGGTACAGCATACATGCAGGCTATGATCGAAAGAGAGTTGGAAGATAAAGAAGTAGAAAAGTATACTGAAATTAACCACTAACTCCACTTCCTACTGATGTGGCCCTCGATATTTCACTAAGTTACATTATATTTTCAATATCGCTACATTGGTACTATCTACATGGTGAGTCAAGTTGAACGAGTCAGTCTCCAGAAGCTAAAGTTTTTCTGTTTTCAAAAAAAATTGGACTTTGGTACATACAGGTGTGACATGTTCAATTTCTATATTGTTTTTCTGAAATTGTTTAACCCATAATTACCTTAACTTCTCGTATAGATGTTACTATCCCAATTTTACATTTCTCAAATTCGTATCATCTATCACGCATTCCAAGAGAGAGATAAAGATAAAACATTTTGTAATTTTCAGTTTTATTAGAATTGTGCTAACTTCTGCATGCAACTGTGTACATTCACTTTCTGGATTTAGCTATACACATAAATTTATAAATTTGTTGGTGATCAAATTTAGTTAAAATCAAAACGCATTCGATTAAATCGGAAATTAAAAGTACTATACTTAAATGCCACAAGGTAAAATTATTATTATCTCTCTCCAGGACCCATTATCATTGTTTCGTTTCAGGCCATTTCCCTTACCCTGCCCTAATGTTCTTAAATGACTTAAGAATGAAAGTACCTTTAAAATCAGTTGTCACTCGACTTCCCTTCCCATAGGAAAAAAATTTCATTGAAGTGTTATCTTTACCTGCTTTAACAGAAATTAGATTCTTTTGTTAATTTTACTCTTAACTGATTTTGAGTAAATAGTTATCTGTTGTATGTTTTGTCCTCTTTCAGCGAAAATTAGCAATTTGAAATTTGGCATAATTACTAAGGAAACATGCACATACAGACATTACAATTCCAAACGATTCATGTCACCTTAAGGCACACAAGTCAGCTAGATATAGTTCATAGAGCAATATTTTTACTGTTAAACCATACTAATTTCAATAACGAAATATTAATTACAACACAAATTGCAGTAGCAAATGGTTACATTTCAAATATAATAGGCTCTTAATTAAAAATCAAGAGTAGGTACAAATTTTCTATCAATAATACTTACCCAGTAAAAACAGTACCGACAGAAAATAAATACATGCCAATTTCAAATTATCGAAAAACACCAAAAAAGTAGTCCACACATTAGAAAAGAAGTAAAAAGTAGCTTTCAAAAATAATACAAATGTTCTTAAATGTTTATTTAATACCAAAGGTTCAGCTAAGGACATTTTAAAGTCGGATATTTATAAATTCAAAAGCACATTCGTGTTTGTATTGGACAAACACTTCGGAACTTTGATGTTAGATACAAAGAACACATTAGATTTTACAAATATAAAAACACAGACAATTCAAATTATGCCAAACATTTAATTGTAAATTATCACCTTACAACTTCACAAAACAACATTAAATTTTTATATTTTTGTAATCAGAAAGACAAAGGAGATGTTTTTAAAGCACTCGAAATTTATAAACATAAACAGAACGTACCTTTAATGAACACAGGTTGATCTTATGGACTCACCTTTAACAGATATTTTCAATATAGAATTATAATATTATACATCAAGTTTGTTATTTTATCTTAATGATTTAACATAACTACTTGTTTGTTATTTTATTTATATATTTTCGCTTGACAATGATACATGTTGAATTGAAACGCGTAGAGAAATAAATTAAAATATAAAAGAAATTGTGGTATTCTATTGCGTTAGAACATTAGTGGTATTAAAGTAATTCAGTTCTTCTTCAATGGTAGTGTGATTTGGAGATAATATTATTAGTTGCAACGAATGGAATAAATCTGTTAAACATAATTATTTTAGTTTTAAAAACGTTGACGGTATGGAAAGTAACCTATACTTATTTATATGAATTACCCTTTCTAGGTAGGTAATGATTTGTAGCTTCATTGGAAATTCTGCAGACTAAGAACAACTGTTTATGATATCACATAATCAATCGCATATTAAATCCTCGGTCGCGTTTATAACTTGGGCAGAAATTTCATCCAGAACGGAGTTTTTGTTAGGGGGATGGTTACATTTAAAAGATAAGGGGTTATTTTCAATATAAAATAGATTGCATTCATTATCAATTTATTTATGACTATTATCAGAATATATCTCTGCAAATTTGTTTGCAAAAACAGTTGTTTAAAAGCCAGTTAGTATGGTATTTTCATTCATATCTTGATGTGTACTAATACCAGTTGATCCCGTTGTATGCGGATTTAATAATTTCCAAGCTGCCTCAGACATATAACTTGAAAGGAAAATTTTGTTTTCATTTTTGATCATATTTTGGTTATTAACAAATTTTCAATATTGATTCTTTTCGTAAATGTATTTTTGTTTAGTCGACGATGCGTTAATTTAAAAAGATTATAAAGCTCACGAACATAGAGCCTCTCTTCTTAATGTCTTAAGTAACCCAATTATTTTCAGTAATTCTTATTTGTTTTTTTTAGCAAGAGACATGCTATATCAAAATAGTAAGAATATTCTAATATATATATATATATATATATATATATATATATATATATATATATATATATATATATATACACAGGGTGTTTCATTAAGGCTGGCCACCGGCCATATTTCAGAAACTAGTGGGCATAAAAAGTGGAGAAAAAAAATTCATTATAAAAGTCGCCACGAGAAAATCCTGGAAATTATTTTTAAGTTCCGTAATTCATCGCAAGGGGGCGCAATTGAAAATTAAAAAATAAAATTATAAATTTCTCCGAAAATTCCCACATTAAGGCATACCTTTGGTAACATCGTTAGAAAGCTTAGACAATTCTGCATCATTTTGGTCTAAGGCTCATTGGCGTACCGACCTTAATAAGAGTGGGGGAAGCTATTGAATGTGTAATCATTTAAATCGCTGTTATTTTTAAACGACTTATCCGATTGTAGTAAACCTAGGCTTGTTTAGAAGAAAAAGGTAAGTACTTTTAACTGTCGCATCCATTGGTACGCGATAGCTCATAATAAAATTGTTAGAGGGCGCAATTTGTAATAATACCAGTATTTTGATTTTATTCAGAAAAATTAAATCATACGGTATAATTATGACATCATAAGCGGAAAGTAGCTTAAATTTGTAACAAAAAACGTAAATAACGCAATTTGATATCTTTATTTGTTCCAGAGTTATGGCGAAAAGAAGACTTTTTAACCGTTTAATTTAATAATTGATTGTTGCTATGGTTTCTTAAGGTGTATAGGTTGGATTAGTAATGAGGAATCTGCATTTATCGTAGTCTGTGCCTCCCTTCACACTCTATCTAGGCTTAGGACTAGTCCAAACTAAGCAAATTGCAAAATTTGGAGCGTGTTTAGAGGCCAACGGGCCATAAAAACGATATCAAAGTAATGATTGATTTTTGTTTAAGAAACTTTTTAATAGAATGGTAAAAAATCATGAACAACTGTTAAACAAGTGAAAAGCTATAAATGTTCAAATTGACGGCCGTTTTGTAAAATACAACTATTAATTCTTCTTCTTGTACTGGAAACAGCTGTTTCGATTTCGTCTCGTGGAATCGAATTTATTGCAATTTCAATTCGGTGAATCATGTCCTCTCGGGTGGTTGGTCTCATTTCGTAAACAATATCTTTTATTCTTCCCCACAAGTAGAAATCTAATACAGTTAAATCCGGGGATCTAGGTGGCCACGGAAACAAACTACCCCTTCCCATCCAGCGATTTGGGTATCTAACATTTAAGAAATCACGGACTCTTCGGGAATAGTGTGAAGGATATCCATCATGTTGATACCACAGGGATGCTCTCACGTCAAGGGGAATGTTTTCTAAAAGATTGGGCAAGTCATTTTGTAAAAAGTTTAAATAAGATTCACCATTTAGGTGTCCATGAAAAACAAATGGTCCGATAATTCTGTCACCTAAAACACCACACCACAAATTTACACTCCATCTGTTTTGGTGATCCACTTCGCGCATCCAGTGAGGATTTGTTTGCGACCAATAATGCATATTGTGCAAATTAACTCTGCCGCAGCTAGTAAAAGTAGCCTCATCGGTCCATAAAACTTTGGAAAGGAATCGAAGATTTTCACTACACATGTCTCTCAGCCAATAGCAATAGTCGAGCCGCCTGTCAAAATCAGTGTCTGATAAAGCCTGGTGTAAAACTAGATGATAAGGATGCAGCTTAAAATCCCTTAAAATTCTGAACACAGAAGCAACACTTACACCTAGTTCTGTGGAAATCTCCTGATGCTTACGTGAGGCTCCGATTCTACGTACGCAAGAACATTAATACTATTGTCTTCATTTCTTATGCGACGTCTTCTGACAGGAAGTGGAATACGTCGTACATTTCCTGTTTGTCTTAAACGTGTTGCCATTCGCCGAAACACTTTTCTAGTGTAGTGCCTTCGATCAGGATATCTGATAGCGTATTGTCGTTCCGCAATAGCTGCATTTTGAAAACATTCATAATACACGGCTAGCATGTCGTAAGCCTCGGCATTGGTATACGACATTTTTGAAGGATAGCACTAATTTCTGATAAGGTACAATGAAACCCAAAACTAATGAAGGAAAAAATTTTTGCAACACAACATCAATCAAAATTAAGTAAGTTGACAACTTTTTCAATTTATTTACCTCCATGGAAACGAGCCGACTTTGTTCCGCAGCAAATTAGATTATTATTTTAAAACACACCACATTAGAATTATGCCTTAGAAGTTTTATATGATGTTATAAACGTACAGAAGAAGAATTAATAGTTGTTTTTACAAAACGGCCGTCAATTTGAACATTTATAGATTTTCACTAGTTTTTAACAGTTGTTCATGATTTTGTACCATTCTATTGAAAAGTTTCTTAAACAAAAATCAATCATTACTTTGATATCGTTGTTATGGCCCGTTGGCCTTTAAACACGCTCCAAATTTTGCAATTTGCTTAGTTTGGACTAGTCCTAATGCTAGATAGAGTGTGAAGGGAGGCACAGACTATGATAAATGCAGATTCCTCATTACTAATCCAACCTATACACCTTAAGAAACCATAGCAACAATCAATTATTAAATTAAACGGTTAAAAAGTCTTCTTTTCGCCATAACTCTGGAACAAATAAAGATATCAAATTGCGTTATTTACGTTTTTTGTTACAAATTTAAGCTACTTTCCGCTTATGATGTCATAATTATACCGTATGATTTAATTTTTCTGAATAAAATCAAAAATACTGGTATTATTACAAATTGCGCCCTCTAACAATTTTATTATGAGCTATCGCGTACCAATGGATGCGACAGTTAAAAGTACTTACCTTTTTCTTCTAAACAAGCCTAGGCTTACTACAATCGGATAAGTCGTTTAAAAATAACAGCGATTTAAATGATTACACATTCAATAGCTTCCCCCACTCTTATTAAGGTCGGTACGCCAATGAGCTTAGTCCAAAATGATGCAGAATTGTCTAAGCTTTCTAACGATGTTACCAAAGGTATGCCTTAATGTGGGAATTTTCGGAGAAATTTATAATTTTCTTTTTTAATTTTCAATTGCGCCCCCTTGCGATGAATTATGGAACTTAAAAATAATTTCCAGGATTTTCTCGTGGCGACTTTTATAATGAATTTTTTCTCCACTTTTTATGTCCACTAGTTTCTGAAATATGGCCGGTGGCCAGCCTTAATGAAACACCCTGTATATATATATATATATATATATATATATATATATATATATATATATATATATATATATATATATATATATATATACAGGGTTTTCAAAGTTAAGTCGGCACCATTGCTATCTTCGTTATTATTGGTGCTACGAAGTCGGTTAAATGGGCAAAGAGGTAGCATTTTTTCCGTTCGTTACGATGGTGAAATCAAAATTAAAATTGAACATCGTGTTCGCGAGTTATGTCAAAAATTTCCATTTTTTTTAAATGGCACACCCAATATGCAATCGATAGAAAATTAAACTCTGAACGAATAAGTTCCTATGACATTTCACCCTAATGTCAAAAATGACAAAGTTATTGATCATTTACTAAATTCATCAAGGTGGCTGTGTCAACTATTTTTCTGTATTACCATAGAGCAGAAAATGAAAAGAATATCAGACAATTGAAACAGGATTCTTTATTCTAAGTGATAATAATAATAAGGAACAACAAAACAAAACAAAACTCAAATTAGATGTTCGAAAACATCACCCTCTTGCTCCAAGCATTTCTGGGCCCGCTTGTAGACACTTTTAGTAGCCTTAGCAATGGATCTACCATTAATATTATTGATGGCGTGAACGATGCTTTGCTGGAGATCCTCAAGGTTATCATATCGCCTGTTGTACACCACACTCTTCACATATCCCCAAAAGAAAAAATCCATTGGAGTAATGTCAGGTGATCGAGGAGGCATACGGATAGGCCCATTAGTTGATAAATATCTGTCATCAAAAAAATTGTTTAATATTGTATCTATCTGACGAACGTTATGGGGAGGAGCTCCGTCTTGTTGGAAATACATGTTCTGCCTATCTATTAAATTTACATCATCCAAGAAGTCTTGGAGTGTGACAGTCAACATTTCGGCGTACCGCTCACCAGTTAACGCACCCTAATAAAATACTGGACCAACAGTTATCGAGCCAATTAAACCGCACCAAACATTAACACTGAAGCGTCTCTGCGGGTTACAAGATCGGTAGAGCATCGGATTTTCTCGACTCCAAAAATGGCTGTTTTTCCTGTTGAACATGCCCCTATTAGAAAAAGTTGATTCGTCACTCCATAGAATTGAGCTCCAAAAATCATTATTGGTTCTCATTTGATTAATAAACCAGTGACAAAACTGAACGCGTCTTTCTTGATCTCCTGGTACTAGTGTCTGTGTAGGTCGGAACTTATACGGCACAAAGTTATACTTTTTCAGAATATTGTGGATGGAACCCAAACATAGTCTATTTTCTTGCACTAAATCATTAATTGAGTTGTTGTGATGTGCTTCAAAATAAGATAACACATTAATTTCAGTTTCTTCACTAATTATACATTGTTTATTAGATCTGGATTTCTTAAACACGCTCGAATTAGATCTAAATTTGCGATACAAAACCAAAAAGTATCTTCTATCCGGCAAATGACGCGTAGGAAACAAATCACTGTAACGCTCACGCGCTCAATAACTGTTTTTTTGACAAACGATGTAACATTCTAACATATCACGCTTTTCTGAATGGGTGAAAGGCATTTTTCTATTCAAAAAACACAATCTCTTAACTCTTTATTAGCTTCAATTTGACATATCAATTCTGATGACATTTGTGAAAATGACAAATATTGTTCACGTAATATCAGCCACCTTGACGAATTCAATAAATGATCAAGAACTTTGTCATTTTTAACATGTTTTAAAATGTCATAGGAACTTTTTTGTTCAGAATTTCATTTTCTATCGATTATGGATATTGCATACTGGGTGTGCCATTTAAAAAAATGGAAATTTTTGACATAACTCGCGAACACGAAGTTCAATTTTTATTTTGATTTCACCATCGTAACGAGCGGAAAAAATGCTACTTCTTTGCCCATTTAACGGACTTCGTATCACCAATAATAACGAAGATAGCAATAGCGCTGGCTTAACTTTGAAAACCCTGTATATATATATATATATATATATATATATATATATATATATATATATATATATATATACATATATGGGTATGGAAAAATATTATCGCGGGTCTGACTTATAATAAGTAAAACAAAGATAGTACAATCAGTTCAGTGCTAAATGAGATAGAATACACAATAAACTAAACTAAAAGCGCTGATGCAATACATGCGTCTGTTGAGTAGGCTAGTTTCAATCACACATTTAATTGCTACTGTCAATGTGAATTGAAAATCAGTGTTTTTGCAAGTCCGACACAATACTCATGAATTCTGAAGAAAAAATTCAGACTATTAAGTGGTATTATTCAGGAAGCACTGCACAAGAAAAAATGCGTAGGTTTGAAAGCAAGCGAATTCCATAAGAAAGTATGATTATGCGTACTGTTTGTAAATTTGAAAGATGTGGATGCTTAAATAATTCTAGAAAGTGCAGTAGCATTGATGGTAATGAAAGTGAACATCCTGGTCGTAACTTAAACGAAGAGCACGATCTCCAAGAAATTGCGGTGTGTAGTTTAGCAGAAACCAATTTCACGTGCAATAGTACAAAAATTGCTGAAGAAATGAATATTGAATCAAGAACAGTTCGCAATATCTTGAAAAGGAATAAATTTCGTTACTTTAAGTTGCAAACTACACAAGAAATTTTTTCAGAAGATCATCAAAAGCGTATGGAATCTTATGAAGATATAATCAATCGGGCTAATGAAAACGAAAGATTTATTGAAAATATTTTGTTTACCGATTAGTGTTCTTTTAACTTACAAGGCCATCACAATCCGTCTGTCGCTGTTGGTTACTCTCGAGAAAACAAACACATTAGTATTCCTTACAGGACACAATACCCCCAAAAAGTTAATTTGTGGGCAGGAATTTTAGGCCATTCCATAATTGGTCCATTTTTTATCAACTGAAACTTGAATGTGGACAAAATATTTAGAACTGTTGAGAAACCAGGCAGTTTACGCTCTTCAACGTCTCAATATAAGTTTTGATGACATTTGGTATCAAGAAGGTAGCTGTCCTGCTCATACCCCAATAAGAGTTTAAAAGTTTTTTGAAACTACATTCCCTAACCGTATTATTAGTGGAAAAGGTACTATTAAATATCCTCCTCGCTCACTTGATATTGCGCCGAACAACTTTTTTGTTTGAGGATATGTATTCCAGAAAATGTATAGGCACAGGAATGAAAGTGCTAACAATTTGGAAGATAATCGTGTCAAAATTACAGACTCTTTAAGCACCATCATCCAAAAAATGTTAGGAAACACCCGAACTGAATTTTATCACAGATTGGGTTACTGCCTTGCGCAAGGTGGAGGTCTTTTCGAAAATCTTATAAAGTAGAGTTTTGAAAAAGTGTATTCTGTTCATTTTTAAAAATAGTTGGTTTATCAATAAGAATTATAAAGCTAAACTTAAACCTAAGTATAACTTAAGTGATACTATCAATGTAAATGTTAATGTTCTTGTTTGTAGCTCTAGTAAGTTTCTTCTTGGTTCTTCTTACGAGTAGTAATCGAACCATGTCATAAATTCGCAATTACAATAAGCTTCGATGTTTGAGGTATTAACATTTAATGTTTAATATTTACATAACAGTTTCAAAGAAAACGCGACTTTTCAACATCATCTTAGTTGCTTTGGTATCGTTAGGAATGTTGAAGCTAGATTGTAGGCGACCCAAGTAGTTCATATTTTGTGCCTACATGCAAATATGAACAAGTGGCGTCATCGGTAAGTTTATGTCTCTCTCACTCATAATGCTTTTTGGGTTTCTTTATAGCTTATTATAAGTCCCGCAACAATTTTTTCCATACCTATATATATATATATATATATATATATATATATATATATATATATATATATATATATATATATATATATATATAAGTGCGTACGTTCGTACGTTCGTACGTACGTACTAAAATATAAGACACATTTCACTTTTCCTGGAGCTAATTAGATTTTGGAAAAAATTCAGCTGTGAAGCAGGGGGTTTATTAGGCGCAGTTTTTGGTTTCTATCAAATATTTCTGAAACAACTTCATATTTCAAATATATAAAAACCTGCATATCGATTTTAAACATATCGATTAATTATGTGCGATACAATTTTTTGACACGACGCGTAATTTGGCGGCAAACAATTCCTAAAGTAAAATTTAAATTTAAATTTTATCAATATCTGAATAACAATTAACTTTATAGGAAACTGTGATGTAATTTTTAAAGACACTTTAGCTTTGCACAACAGTAGATATACTACCCCACTTCTGGGCCACTTTCTCACTTACATTAGGATATCTAAATTTGCCCTGCATCAGAGTCTTATAAAAATTATTAAATCAGAAGGTCAAGGTCATGGCACACATTCGCTACGTCCAAGTACATGGTTTTTCAAAGTCATCATACACATTTTCTGCTTCAAAGTATATTCCTCAAGGTCACTTTTGTCACTAGATTTGTCACCAGATTTGAAAAAAGTCACCAGAGATGTCACTAGATTTCAAGGTTGGTAACCCTGCTGAGCCTCTTCATGGTCCCCGCTTAAAGGTCACATTGGTTATCTTCAAGGTCATACTCGCACGTGCCCTTCAAGGTCACACTCTCCGTGCATCAAAGTATATTCCACAAGGCCATTGAAGTAACTAGATTTGAAAAATTCACTGTAAAAGTTACTAGATTATTTTTCAAGGTCATTGAAGTAACTAGATTTGAAAAAGTCACTAGAAAAGTTACTAGATTGTTTTCAAGGTCATTGAAGCAGTTTGTCCACGCCAATTGTTTTCAAGGTCATTGTCTACGTCTATGTACGTGGTTCCCAAGGTCATTACATTGCCTACCTAAAAAGTAAAGGCCACGTTCCCTAGCCTTCAAAACCAGGAAATGGTCGCCAATCAATTCTCTGGCTGAGTGTTAATTTTCAAGGTCACGCCCCCCAATTCTAGGAAGTTCAGTGACCTCTCTCTCATGCCCTGAGGTGTTGTCAATGCATGTTTGAAGGCCATGAAGCAATTCTTGGAAGTGTGCTTTAGTTACCCCCCCAGCAAAGTGCACTCAAATGGTTCCGTTCCCCAAAACAGGTAGCCGTTTCTTAAAACAGGGGGCCCGTTTCCCAAAACAGATAGCTGTCTCAATTCTGAGAAATCAATTTTCAGGAGCAAAGGTGATCCATTGTTCAGGCCTACGCTTCAAGGTCTATGCTTACAATTTTCAAGGTGATACCTCTGGTAAAAGAACAAAGGCGATCAATTGTTTTGGCTGAGTCATAATTTATAAAAATAGATTGTTATCTAGCTACCC
Source organism: Vesta saturnalis (assembly GCA_036346205.1). Lineage (NCBI taxonomy): Eukaryota > Metazoa > Arthropoda > Insecta > Coleoptera > Lampyridae > Vesta > Vesta saturnalis. The sequence goes on along the minus strand of JARFJB010000576.1, from coordinate 47,176 downwards.
CCCCACCTCAATTCTAAGAAATGAATTTTCAAGAACAAAGGCGATCCATTGTTCAAGCCGACGCTTCAAAGTCTATGCTTACAATTTTCAAGGTCACGCCTCTGAGAAAAGAACAAAGGCTATCCATTGTTCCGTCATAATTTTTAAAAATAGATTGTTATCTACATACCCCCCACCTCAATTCTGAGAAATCAATTTTCAAGAACAAAGGCGATCCATTGTTCAAGCCTACGCTTCAAGGTCTATGCTTATAATTTTCAAGGTCACACCTCTGATAAAAGAATAAAGGCGATCCATTGTTCTGGTCGAGTTATAATTTCTAAAAATAGATTTTTGTCCAGCTACCCCCACGATGTCAGGCTCGATTTTGAGAAATCAACTTTCAAGAACAAAGGCGATCCATTGTTCAAGCCGACGCTTCAAGGTCATCTAACAAGTAAAATATTTTTCGTAAAACTTATAATTTATTAACCACAATATTCATCTATATATACACAGATAAAGAATCGATTTAAGTCAATATACACATTATGGGAAGTCTAATGTACTGTCATTTAACTTTTTGTAATACCTTTGCTGGATCATATCTATTTTATTTACTATTTGTATTTCACATTCAATTTCCTTCAACTGGTTTTCGTTTAATGTGGTCCACGCCACATCATCATCTTTCCTAATAGGTATTTTCATAGCTTCATTATAATGTTTACTAGCCATACATTCAGCTTTCCATAAAGCCTTCATATCAGGATCTGAGATCCTTTTACTTTGAAACATTGTTCGAGACTTATTACAAACCTACGCAAGCCCTTAGGTATCATTGTTGTCTATGCTAAGCATGCTTCAAGGTCATCAAACAATTCTTGGAAGTTTACTTTGGTCACGCCCCCCAGCAAAGTGCCCTCAAATGGTTCCATTCCCCAAATACGGATAAATGCTTCCCAAAGACAGGTAGCCTTTTCCCAAATACAGGTACCCGTTTTCCAAAACAGGGGAGCCGTTTCCCAAAACAGATAGCTGTTTTGCAACACAGGTAGTCGTTTCCCCCATTTCAAGGTCACATCTCTGAGAAAAGAACAAAGGCGATTTATTGTTCCGACCGAGTTAGTCATAATTTCTAAAAATAGATTGTTATCTTGCTACCCCCACCATTTCAGGCTCAATTCTGAGAAATCAATTTTCAAGAACAAAGGGATGTATTGTTCAGACCGAGGCTTCAAAGTCTATGCTTACAAATTTCAAGATCACACCTCTTATAAAGAACAAATGCGATCCATTGTTTTGACTGAGTCATAATTGCTAAAAATAGATTGTTATCTAGATACCCCACCATTTCAGGCTCAATTCTGAGAAATCAATTTTCAGGAACAAAGGCAATCCATTATTCAAGCCGACGCTTAAACGTTAAAGTTGTTTTGCTCAAGGCCATCATACACATTGCCTACGTATATTCCTTAAGGTCACACAGCATTTCTGGGATGAGCTAAGGTGTTTTTCTTATAAATCAATTCTCAGGAGTATCAAATAGACTTTTTAGGGCGTGGGGGATTCTACCTTTCAGGATCACCAAAGCAATTCTTGGCTGAGTCAAGACGTTAATTCTCAAGGTCTGGGGTATCATACAGGTTGTCGCTGTCTATGCTAAAATGTGAATCAAAGTTCTTGTATTGGCTAAATTGTAATAAAAAGATTATGCTTACACTATGTGGATTCATAATACTACTGTCCGAAACCACCAGGATGAGGTAGTTTTACTAACAACCGGATCCGGTTCCCAAAGACAGATAGCCGTTTCCCAAAACAGGGGGGCCGTTTCCCAAAACAAGGATCTATTACCCAACACAGGTAGCCGTTTCCCTCACCATTTCACGGTCACACCTCTGAGAAACGAATGAAGGCGATCCATTGTTCTGGCTGAGACAGGGTCATGATTCCTAGAAATCACCTGTAAGGCTATCACATAGATTGTCAATGGCTAAAATGTATTGGTATCAATTTTCAAGGTCCTAAAAAATCAACCTGCAGGGGTATCCCGATATATAGCCGGTAAAGGTATATAGGAGGATGCTCTTCAAGGTCACGTATACTATACGATCCACTTTCTCGCTTTCAAGACCATTGCGTATACACATTGAATGCGTATATTCTTCAAGGCCACGTATTGTGAATCACTTAGTAATTTATTAAGAAAAACCCGCAAGTGCATTAAGTCAATGCCATCATACACGTTGTCTACATATATCCCTCAAGGTCACACAGCAATTATTGGCTGAGCTAAGGTGTTAATTCTTACAAATCAATTCTCAGGGATATTAAACATACTTTTCAAGGTGTGGGGGATTCTACCTTTCAGGGTCACCCAAGCAATTCTTGGCTGAGTCAAGACGTTAATTCTAAAGGTCATTAGACAGATTATGGACCGATCTGAAGTTAGTTAAAGTCAAAGGGCAGCAGTATCATCGTCAAAGAAGTCTGCACCACTCTAGGTCAAAGGGTAGCAGCATCAAGGTCAAGAAAGTCTGGAGCACTTCGAAGTTAGTCAAGGTCAAATCTATAGAAGGGTAGTAGCATCAACGCCAAAGAAGTCAGCTCGATTCTGCACCACATTATACGAATTTCTGTGTTGAAATTAGGTTAGATTGTTCAAGCAATTTGGCAGAGTCACAGTGTTAGTTCTTAGAAATCAACTTGCAGCTCATAGGTCGATTCTGAAAAAAAATTTATTGCTGGTAAATGTTGTCTCAAAACACAATTGTATGTATTAGATTTAAGGAACTGTATTGTATAATTAAAAAATAAAGATTTTAAGTGTTGTGGATATGGTGTTCTTTTTCAACCTAAAGAGACGTAGATTTCAGCAGCTACCTCCACCATTTGCTTTAAATTAAATCTAATTCTTAACTTTAGTATACTTCATTGATGCAGATAATTTTCTTTAAAGCTTGCAGAAAGGTTTTATATACATTAAAAGAGTAATGTAGTAATACCTTTACTATGCGTTCGTTTAATCAACGTTTTTTTTTGCTGTGGCTGGTCTTGTATGTATAGGAATACATTTCCCCAAGAACAACACGATGCCTTCAAATGCCTGCTTTTTCATTCTACGGCAATTGTGTTTTATTATCAGTGCAAGAAGTTGTGCGTGATGATTGGCTCATTACCGATATAAACGAATGTAATGCGGAACGAGTTGTGTCATTTGATTAACCAGGTGTGGTTAAAATCTACCATGGATAACGGTGGTTTGAACACAAAAGGGTAGCTCGTTAAGTTAAAAACCATAATAAAAGAAATTTTAGTTCACATATGCATAAATGCCATTTAATGATTAAAAACAATCATGTTTCTTTGTCTAGCGATCTGCATACATTAAAACCAATAAATCTATAAATAAATTGGTTTTTCTTAAAAACAACATTTTACACACCCTTTGTACAGATCTGTAAAATGATTCTAGTTTTCCGATTACACCCAAACTACTCATAAACACACCCTTTGTATTTAGCAGCGTGTGCGAGTGTGCGTGGGCGTGTGTGCGTGTGTGCGAGTGTGCGTGTGTGCAAGTGTGCGTATGTGCTTGTGTGCGTGTGTGCGTGTGTGCAAGTGTGCGTATGTGCTTGTGTGCGTATGTGCGTGTGTGCGTGTGTGTGCGTGTGTGCGTGTGAGCGTGTGTGCGTGTGTGGGTGTGTGATTGTGTGCGTATGTGTGTGTGTGTGTGTGTGTGCATTTGTGCGGCGGTGTGTGAGTACGGGTGCGCGTGCGTGCCCGCCCGCGTATTCATAGGTGTGTGTATGTGTGCGCGTGTGCGTGTGTGATTGTAAGCGCATGCGTGTGTGTGCATGTGTGCGAGGGTGTGTGTACGGGGATGCGTGTGTGCGTATGTGTGTGTACGTGTGTACGTGTGCGTGTGTGCGTGTGTGCGAGAGTGCATTTGTGCGTGTGTGCGAGAATGCATGTGTACGTGTGTACGTGTGTGCGTATTTGCGTGTGTGCGCGAGTGCGTATGTGCGTCTGTGCGCGTGTGCGTGTGTACGTGTGTGCGTGTGAGCATGTTAGCGTGTGTGATTGTGTGTGTATGTGCGTGTGGGGGTGTGTGTTCAAGTATGTGTGTGTGCGTATGTGTGTGTGTGCGTGCGTGCGTGTTTGCGAGAGTGCATTTGTGCGTGTGTGCGTGTGTGCGAAAATGCATGTGTGCGTGTGTACGTATGTGCGTATTTGCGTGTGTGCGTGAGTGCGTATGTGCGTCTGTACGCGTGTGCGTATGTACGTGTGTGCGTGTGAGCGTGTTAGCGTGTGTGATTGTGTTCGTATGTGCGTGTGTGAATGTGTGTACAAGTATGCGTGTGTGCGTGTGTGTGTGCGTGTGTGCATGTGTGCGTGTGTGCGTGTGTGCGTGTGTGCTTAGGTGCGTGTGTGCGTGTGTGCGTGTGCGCATGTGTGCGTGTGTGCATGTGCGCAAGGGTGGGTGTACGGGTGTGCGTGAGTGCGTATGTCTGTGTGCGCGCGTGTGTATGTGTGCGTGAGTGCTTGTGTGCATGTCTGCGTGTGTGCGTGTGTGCGTGTGTGAGTGTGTGCGTGTGTGCATGTGTGCGTGTGTGCGTGTGTGCGTGCGTGCGAGAGCGCGTAGGCGCATGGGAGCATGCGTGCGAGCGAGAGTGCAAGCGTGCAAGCGTGCATGTGTGCGTGTGTGAGAGTGTGCGTGCGTGCGTGTGTGCGTGTGTGCGTGTGTGCGTGTGAGCGTGTGTGCGTGTGTGCGTATGTGCGTGTGTGCGTGTGTGCGTGTGTGCATATGTGCGTGTGTGCGTTGTCAGGGTATTTTAAACACCCTGTATACGTAGTGGGTAATTTTGTTTGTAATTCTATGCACTTAGTTAGATTCCGTATGTACATATTTTTTTTTGTTGTCAAGTTGAGTTTTATAGGTAAATTTGTGTTACGTGTGTTGCGAGCTTTAGGGATGGTGTGTGTGTGTGGCGAGCTTTAGTTTGTTTTGTTTGTGAATTATTATTCCGTAATTTAGGTTGTTTTTCCTTATTATTCCCCGTTTATAGAAGTTTGAGTAACGTTTATTTGTATATAGTTGTATATAAGTTTAAATAACGTTTATTTCGTTTGATTTCCTTAAAAATTATAGAAAGAACGTAGATTAATATGATTTTCCAGTAATTTAGAAGCGTAAAATTTTAACGTAACGAAGTTAGTTTTTTTTTATTATTGAGTAATAGCGTTAATGATATTTAGTGTTTTATTTGATTTTTAGTTGAGAATTAATTCAGTTAGAGTGCATTTTATAGTTTTTTTTTGTTTTGTTTTGATTATTATTTAATGCCTAATTATTTACACTGAGGTGTAGTAACGTAACGCAAAATTTATTGAGTGTTTACCACGCCTTTATTTGACAGGCGTGTAGTGCGATTTTGAAGCCCTATTTCAGGTGGTTTGCTGAGTTGCTGTCCAGCACACCTGGGATTGATTGCGGATAGGTAAGCGTATGTTTTTGTATGTTTAGACACGCTATGTACTCGTAATTTTGGCACGACGACCCTTATTTTGACTACCAAACATTCTGGCGCCCAAAAACCGACTGATTACGTCTTCATCCCCTATTTTGACTTACGTCCGATTTACTATTCTGGATGTGCAAAATTTAGCAACATCATACCCACACCCATACGCTGGCTAGTCGGGGCAAAAAGGCCAATTTATCTGTAATCCCGTTCTACCACCCGTTTATACCAATACAGCGTGTGTGCATGTGTGCATGTGTGCGTGTGTGCGTGTGTGCGTGTGTGCCAGTGTGCGTGTGTACGTGGGTGCGTGTGTGCGTGGGTGCGTGTGTGCGTGTGTGCGTGTGTGATTGTGTGCGAATGTGGGTGTGTGCATTAGTGCGGCTGTGTGTGTGTACAGGTGTGCGTGTGTGTGCATATGTGTGCGTGCGTGAGTATGTGTAGGAGTGTGCGTGTGTGCATGTGTAATTGTGAGTGTATGTGCATGTGTGCATGTGTGCCGGAGTGTGTGTGTACTGCGCGCGTGTGCGCGCGTGTGTATGCATTTGTGTGCGTGTTTGTGCGCAGGGGTGTGTACGGGTGTGCGTGTGTGCGTATGTGTGTGTGTGTGCGTGTTTGCGTGTGTGCGTGTGTGCGTTTGTACGTATGTGCGTGTGTGCATGTATTCGTGTGTGCTTGTGTGGGCATGTGCGGTGTGCGTGTATACGTGTGTGCGTGTGTGCGTGTGTGCATGTCTGCGTGTGTGATTGTGTGCGTATGTGCGTGTGCGCATGCATGTCGGGTTGTATGCGTGTATACGGTTGTGCGTGTGTTGCACGCGCGCGTGTGCATGCATGTGTGGGTGCGTGAGTATGTGTGTTGTGCGTATGTGTGTGTGTAAGTGTGTATGTGTGCGTGTGTGCGAGAGTGCATTTGTGCGTGTGTACGTGTGTGCGTGTGTGCGTGCGTGCGTGTGTGTGCGTGTGTGCGTGTGGACGTATATGAATTTGAGCGTGTGGGCTTGTGTGCATGTGTGCTTGTGTGCGTGTGTGATTGTGTGCTTATGTGCTTGTGTGCATGTGTGTGGGTGTGTGTGTGTGTGTACAGCTATGCGTGTGTGCGTATGTGTTGTGTTTGTGTGTGTGTGTGCGAGAATGCGTTTGAGCGTGTGTGCGTTTGTGCGTGTGTGCGTGTGTGCGAGAGTGCATGCGTGCTTGTGTGCGTGTATGCCTGTATGCCTGTGTGTCTGTGTGCATGTGTGCGAGTGTGCGTGTCTGCGTTTGTGCGTGTGTGCGTGTGTGCGTGTGTGTGCTGTGTGCTGTGTGTGTGTGTTGTGTGTGTCTGTGCTGTGTGCGTGTGTGCGTGTGTGCGTGTGCGTGTGCGTGGGTGTGCATGTGCGCGTGTGTGTGCTGTGTGTGTGCGTGTGGTGTGCTGTGTGCGTGTGTGCGTGTGTGCGTGTGTGTGTGTGCTGTGTGTGCTGTGTGTGTGTGTGTGTGTGCGTGTGAGCGAGTGTGTGTGTGTGCTGGTGTGTGATTGTGTACATTTGTGCTGTGTGCATGTGTGTGAGATTATGTGTGACAGGTATGCGTGTGTGCGTATGTGTGTGTGTGCGTGGGTACGAAATTGTGATTGTGCGTGTGTGCATGTGTGTGGTGGTGCATGTGTGTGTGTGTGGTGTGTGTGGTGTGTGTGCGTGTGTGTGTGTGTGTGTGTGTGTGTGTGTGCGTGTGTGGTGGTGTGCGTGTGTGCGTGTGTGTGTTGCGTGTTTGCGTGTGTGGTGTGTGTGTGCTGTGTGCGTGTGTGCATGTGTGCGTGTGTGTGTGCGAGTGTGCGAGTGTGTGTGTGTGCGTGTGTGCGTGTGTGCGAGTGTGCGTGTATGCGTGTCTGCTTGTGTTGCTTGTGTGCGTGTGTGCTTGGGTGCGTGTGTGCGTGTGTGCGTGTGTGCGTGTGTGCGTGTGTGCGAGTGTGCGAGTGTGCTTGTTTGCGTGTGTGCGTGTGTGCGAGTGTGCGTATGTGCGTGTGTGCCTGTGCGTGTGTGCGTGTGTGCGTGTGTGTGTGTGTGAGAGCGTGTGTACGTGTGTGCTTGTCTGCGGCGTGTGTGTTTGTGTGTTTATGTGCGTATGTGCGTGTATGGAAATGTGCGTGTGTACGGGTGTGTGTGCGTATGTGCGTGTGTGCCTGTGTGCGTGTGTTTGTGGATTCGAGGATATATGTTAATACCCGCGATAACTCCAGAACGAGAACTCGAAGCACGAAAGCAAAATTTTTAATTAAGCGTGTTTTCATATCTCCGGGGGCCGATTAGATTTTGGGAGGAAGTCATCCTCCAATTACCGAAATACAGACCTTAGTCATTTAGCTTAGTTATGCTCTATGCAATTTTTTTATGTGACGCGCAATTTAACGGCAAAGGAATGCCTAAGGTAGAATTTAAGTGTTAGTTCAGATTTGTTTAATATCTGAATAGTAATTAATTCTATGAGAAAATGTATAGACATATCTACAAGAGAATTTAATTTAATTAAAGCATAAAGCGAAATAAGTGAAAAAATGAAATAAAAATGACTGAAAATGGGCAAACCGGATTATTGTAATTTATAAAAGGGGAAGGCAACTAGATGTCTATTATCCTATATCAGACATGAAGTTTTAAACGTCTCTTTGACATAGATTATAATCTATGTATTGTTTATGTTTCTTATTTTCTTAATGAACTTATTATAAGAGATTCATAATTATTCTAGAAAAGTTGTTATTGAAGTTATTTCATTTCTTTTAATATCCGTTTTGTAGGTTGGAAATCGTGTGTTGTTCCACACCACTTTTTGTTGTAGTTTTGATTACGAGCCAAATGAACTTCCAGAAACCCTAGTTGAAATCAAGTTTAATGAATCTCACATTGGTAATTTCTATTTTTGGTAACAATCTTTTACGGTTAATTTTCATATCTCAATTTTTTCTCTTGATAGTATTGTTTTTGAGGAAAAGGAGACCCACTCTTCGCACTTGTTCCTTTTTTTGCAAACTATGTAAGAATACTTTTTTTTGAATTTTTTTTTCTTGATTCATATAATCGTAATGACGGATCACATTTTTATTTTTATTTATATTGGATCTACATGCTTAGCACGTTTAAATTATTTTCTTTCGATTATTTAGGTATGACAAGTTGGGTAAATTCCGTTAAAAGTAAAATTTGGTTAATGATTTGTTGGATTAAGATTGCTTCGAGTTAGGGGCTCTGTTCTGGCTGCTGTGAAGGAGAGCTGATATAAAACGGTCGTTTAATGTACAGTTGGTAAAATGGATGTTTATAAAACGGGTTAGCGCTTATGACAGCACTGCTTGTGAGATTGTACACATTTGTCGTTTTCACATATAGCAATTGAGTTATAAGGTAAGCGTGTATTCGGTTTTTCTGAGTATAGGCGGTGAACTAAGGAAAGAAACTCTTACATTCGTATCAAATTGAGGCACTTGCTCCAAAGAGGGATAAAAATAAGGCGAGTGGGTGCGAGATAGAAAACAGCCAATTAAAAGCGCGAGACAGTGACATTTAATGCTTTAATTATTTTTACTTGTACGCAGATTTTCACATTACATACATCATTAAATGGAACGAGTTAATTTGTACACACGCGTATCTAAGAGTGATTAACAGAGAAAGGCTTTCATGTGGTGTCAATCATGGATATAAACGTAGGTGATTAATAATTATATATAATTGGTTTTATATTATATACGACCACGTGTATGAAATTTTCATGGGGCGCTAGAGAAAGATATTACAGTAATTACGCAATTAGTTTCTTATTGTGAACTAATGCTTTGTAAAGGTTAGTAGTGATTCTCCCTTTGTAATAATTCAGTAATGTTTTTGTTATGCGAAAATACTTTACCTTACTGAAAATATAAATGTGATTAGTAGAGAAAGAATTTAATGTGATTTCCATTAGTTTATTAGTATATCTAATTCATAATAAATGCTACGAACTGAATTGTCGTTTAGTGACGGATACACTAATAAAATTAGACTGCCTAATTGTTTTACTCTTTCATTGGTTTATTTATATAAGTACATAAACTAATAAAAGACTGACATTTATAAATACATTTATAAATAGGAAGAAATGGTTCACTCAGATACATTTATTCATTCTCCCTAACACCCTACACTTCATTCTCTAACCTTCTTCCTTCGCCTACCTCCCATAACATACTTTATCCTGTACCTGTAGTATTACGCTGTCCCGCACCCAGGTGATCCTGACCAGCAACGAATAGCCTGTAGCATCCCGTACTAATTTATCCTGCTCCTGTATTGTAATCCTGATCAGTATCCCCAGACCAGTATCCTAGCTGTATTACTAGCATTCCCAACCAGACATACCAATACATATCTCCCAAACTTATCTCGTATTACTATCCTGAGCCGCATCTCACATTTATCTATCTACTAGTACTTTTACGTACATTCTTGGTGGTCACAAGCCCCAAGAAAAGTGCTTAAAAGTGACAAGGGTAAGAAGTACTTAGCTTACCCGACGCAATAAAGCCATAAATCATCGTTTTTTTCGCGATAAGTCTCCTGCACAAAATAGAAAAGCACATTCATCCATACTAAGTTCTTGGTGGTGAATCGCCCCGAGATCGGTACTGAATGATGGTTAGCCAAGAGAAGTACTTAATTAGACGGAGGTTAGCCCCGACTAATTAGCTACTTCTACTTAGAAGGCTCCCTTAACGTTAGTAACCCTTTGAACGTTGCCGACAGATTCCACTCCGAAGACGCTATTCCAGTTCCCCCAAGTACTAGTCGGAATATCCTATGAATGTAAAAGAATGTAGGAGGCAAAACCGAAACCAAGCTAATAAAAAAGAAGTATGAGTTCAGGGTTACCAAAATTCACATCTAAAATAGCTTCCACATTTTTACCTTATGAAATAAATAAGCGTTAGACAGTCAATTTCTAAAGATCTGCCTACGTTTAGTGGCAGACCCAAAGATTGATCTATCTTTATAAGCTCATATGAGACGTCAACATCAATTTGCAAATTTACTTTACACGAAAATCTTATTCCGTCTTCAGGAAAGTCTGAAAGGAAAAGCAAGAGAGGTGGCAAAGAGTCAATTAGTGCTTCCAGAATGTGTCCCTCAAATTATAGAAACACTGAAGATGTTATTTGGTAGAGCAGAGCCTATAAGAGAAACACAGATAGCAAAAATGAGAAAGGAACCTCGTCTAAAAATGGACAAACTAGATGCAATTGTACTGTTTCTGCGTTTTTTAGAAATTTATGTGCTACAGTGCAAGCTGCTGGTTTGCAAGAATATATACTGCATTCCTTACTGCTTCAAGAACTGGTAGAAAAACTTACTATGCAAATGAAACAAGCATGGACTGCTTATATGAAAAATGTGCTCCTCTGGATATTTTAAAATTCTCAAACTGACTTAATGAAATTTCACTTAATGCATGTATAATTTCACCAACTATGGTCTTTGGAATGGAAACACCCATAAAACCTAACAGTTGTAATAATAGTAATAGTTGTTTAAATATTCATGTACAAGAAAATGACTCTAAAGTAAGCACTAATACAAACTTAAAAGGTGAAGATATGTAATTTTCGTGCTGCCGAGGTTCATGCAAGATTGTAGCTGACGGCAACAAATTTGTAGAATTAACCCTTCCAAATAAATGGGAAATGGTGCGAAAACTGAAATTATGCAAGCAATGTTTAACTAAACATTTCAGGAAATATTTCAAATGCAATAAACCAGCAAAATGCGATAAAGAAAATTGGGATAGAAAACATCACCCCTTATTACACAGAGTTAATAAGGACGTATCGATAACTCAAAATGCAAAAATTGCCACAGAGCAGTTACAATGCAGCCATATTATTTATACAAATAATATTCAATTTCGATTGGTATCTGTAGTCATCACAAATGGTGACGAAATCTTGCAAACTATGGCAGTTCTAGATAAGGGATCCACTGGAACGTTTATAGAGGAAAACTATGAAAAACGTTTAAAGCTAGAGGGCCCTAAATCTGTGTCTAAAATGGACTGGGTCTGCTCACAGATTAGAACGTGAATCAATGAAGATTTCATTTACAATTTCTGGCGCATATAAACTTGCACCTGTTCATGTATTAAAAGATATTCAAAGAGTGAAGTCTTTAAATTTGGCTGCCCAGGCACTTACTTATGAAAGCGTAAAAAAAGGATCCCTATTTATGTAGTCTGCCTATCAAACTGTATGAAAATATGATTCGAAGTATTTTAATGGGGTAAAATATTTGGAACAGAAATGCAACAACATTATGACAAAATATGGTATCTTCCAATATTTCCTGTTATAAATCCTAAAAAACCAGAAAAAGTCAAACTGGTTTGAGATGCAGCAGCCAAGACAAATAATGTGTCATTACATTCTGTTTTGTTAAAAGGGCCAGATCAACTTGCTTCACTATTTGGTATACTTTATAGGTTTAGACAACGTAGAGTTGCTATATGTGGTGATATTCGCAAATGTTTCACCAGGTACAGATTATAGAGAGAGAAATCAACATGCGCAAAGATTCCTGTGGCGCGACAGTGCTCAATTCGTAAACAACATTAATGCCCTAGAGTGGAAAAACAAATATCCATTAGCAGTACAAGCAATTACTAAAAACCACTATGTTGACAATTGGTTAGATAGTAGTAGAAGTGGGACACCACCTTCACTTTTTGTGACGTCATTTGACCTTGGGGATTTCCCACGGCCGGCCACGTGGGAGACCGTATTTTTCACCCTTATTTTTATGGTTTATTTCCGAAGGCCTTTTTCAACCCCTTGATGGAATTTTCATCCCTAATTATGGTCTCTTTGACAGCAATTCTTTGTCGGCCTTACCTTATGGTTTCTTTTCGGAGACCATTTTCAACCATTGATGGAATTTTCACCCTAATTAAAGCCCTTTTGGTCGTGTTAAAAACTTTTCTGTCGGTTCACACCTGTGGATTTTTTTCGGCAGTCATTTCAGCCCCTTGATGGAATTTTCACCCTAATTACGGCCTCTTTGGCAGTTTAGCCCCTGAAAGGTAGGCAAATGCGTGCGCGTACAATGTTCTAAGAAGAGGCCCTAATGCTACCTCATAAGACAGATATAAGAAGTTGTGTAAGGTCTGCGCCCTGGCCCCCTCTGCTGAAAATAGTATTATAATAAGGGGATCCTAATGCTAACGTGTAAGACAAGTATAAGAAGTACCATGTAGGCCTTCGATTTTGTGTTAGGGTCTGCGCCCTTGTCCTGGCCCCTTGGCGGAAAATTTGAAATAAGGGGGCCCTAATGCAAACTTGTAAGACACGTCTAGATCTTCAAAACTTGTTCTTGAGCCTTCGCCCCCTGTCGCGGCCTCCTGGTTGGTATGGCATGGGGCCCTAATCTTATACACAATTTGATCATGCACACCTCTCTCTTGCTCTATCTGGTTTATCCGTTTCTCTCTCTCCCTCTCTCTATTTCGGCTCTTTCTCACACATAAACAAATCAATTAATTAATTAATTAATCAATCAATCTCAAACAAATCATGCTCGATCAAATCAATCTCAATCAATCAACCGAAATCATGTCTTACAGTTTGCGGAAACCAGCTTACAGTTGAAAACTGAATACATTAAAGTCTAAATTAAATATGACGTGAAATAATAAATAATTTCTACCCTAATGCAATGATGCTTTTTATATAGGCAGATTCTCTCTTTCTAAACAGGCACCACCTATACATTCGGAAAATTATGTCTGATTTATTTGCATGTTCAATTACATACACACAAAATTGTTTCATAGAAACGTGTTCATTAACAGTTATAAAAACCTCATTAAAAGGACTGAAAGTAATATATATATATATATATATATATATATATATATATAACATATAGTTCAATTAAATTAACATGCTTTTAAGAACATCAAATTGATATAATGGAAATAAAAGACAAAAGCTTTTAAATGGTTTTATTCTTATACGCGAATTAACAATAACTACAAGTTTAAAATCCACGAATACGTACCAATTATTTGTAGACCTAATTTTATGACGTCATCCTATAAGAGTAATAATACATTTTAAAAATCTTTATCGACATTTTTGTTAGCAATATCAAGTAAAAGACATGTGTATTAAAAATAACACGCATACCTTTAGAAGTGTTTTTTCTTTCAGCTGTTCTAATAATAACCATACGTTGAACTGAAATATTTTTTATACAACGTATCCACATGTAGTCCCACTATGTTGCTTTTTATATAGGCAGATTCTCTCTTTCTAAACAGGCACCACCTATACATTCGGAAAATTATGTCTGATTTATTTGCATGTTCAATTACATACACACAAAATTGTTTCATAGAAACGTGTTCATTAACAGCTATAAAAACCTCATTAAAAGGACTGGAAAGTATATATATATATATATATATATATATATATATATATATATATATATATATATATATATATACATATAGGAAAGTGGTAGCCGATCATTAATATCATGTTAAAATAACTACATAAAAATATTTCTAAAAATTATTAGTCGAAATAATAAAAATTTCTACCCGATGCTCTTTATACGTATGAATTCTCTTTTCTATGCTATCATGATTTATCTGTATACACACACACACACACACACACACACACACACACACACACACACACACACACACACACACACACACACACACACACACACACACACACATACACACACACACACACACACACACACACACACACACACACACACACACACACACACACACATACACATACACACACACATGTACTTCATGTTATATGGATTTTTACCAGTTGAGATTAATAGCTTTAAAACTTCTAATCTGAAATAAGAGTGACCTAATATAATTTATTTTAAATTTCATAGAGACCATCACCATCATCAAGATTTTGAGATACATTCATCTCATCGTTTTCACCTTGAACGATTATATTGTAACAACCTATAAAGCAGCTAATAACTCCTGACAGTTTTTATCAGACACTATTATTATTATTATTACACGGACACGATGTTATTCCTAAATTAACCGGTTTTAGCACGGCTCTGGAAATGCTGCACACTCTTCAAATCTCTCAGTTCGTTCTCAGAAGCTGTACCGTGTTCATTTTCTTGAATTTTAGCTGCATTCTGTTTCGAGACTGTAGTACGTTTTCTAATACATAAACAGAATCATCAATATTGTGTTGCATGTAGCAGCAAAACACGTTAGCTAGCTAGCTTCACCTCTATATTATTTTACATGCAAGCCTAACCTTATCATAAATACATCTGTCAAAAAGCTAATTAAACATTGTTCCCTTAACTGAACATCTCAAACAACGTTTCCAATTATGGTTTTTAGTAAACAATACTGCCTGCAACTACATACAACCGACTATCAATGTTTTAGCACGAGAACCAAACGAAAACACGCTAACACGAAAACACGTAATCGCAAAACATACAGACACGAAAGCAGGCTAACGCAAAAACACGCAAACACGAAAACACACAAACGAAAACACGCTAACGCTAAAACACACAAACGAAAACACGCTAACACGAAAACACGATAACACGAAAACACGCTAACACGAAAACACGATAACACGAAAACAAGAAAACAGGAAAACACGCAAACACGAAAACACACAAACGAAAACACAAACTAAAACACGCTAACACTAAAACACACAAACGAAAACACGCTAACACGAAAACACGCTAACGCTAAAACACACAAACGAAAACACGCTAACACGAAAACACGCTAACACGAAAACACGATAACACGAAGACACGTTAACACGAAAACACGATAACACGAAAACACGCTAACGCTAAAACACACAAAGGAAAACACGCTAACATGAAAACACGGTTACACAAAAACACGCAAACGCGAAAACATACAAACATGCCGAAAAAAAGCCATCGGTGTGAACCGACAGAAAAAGTTCTTAACACAACCAAAAGAGCTCTAATTAGGGTGAAAATTCCACCAACTGTTGAAAATGGTCTCCGAAAAGAAACCATAAAATAAGGACAACAAAAAGTTGCTGTCAAAAAGACTATAATTAGGGATAAAAATTCCATCAAGGGGTTGAAAAAGGTCTCCGAAAAGAAACCATAAAAATAAGGGTAAAAAATGCGGTCTCCCACGTGGCCGGCCGTGGGAAATCCCTGAGGTAAAATGACGTCACAAAAAGTGAAAGTGTTTTTCCACTTCTACTGATAGTGTTGAGACGCGCGATGAGGCAATACAGTTAGCAGAACAAGTTAAAAAGTTTCATCAAAACACACTAGGTACTTGAAGCCCTAGAAAGAAAACCTGAAACGTTGCAAGACACATCAATGAATATGGACATAGTATCTGAGAATGCGTGACGATGTTTGACCCACTTGGTCTAATTGCTCACTATATGGATTATTTAAAGGTTCTTATGCAAGAAGTGTGGAAGCATACATTGGGATGATCCCATTAAGGACGCGAAAAATGATAAATGGCTGAAATGGACTAAAGTACTGTCTACTATAGATAATATCCAAATTTCACGATGCCACTATATCTAAGTTAAAAAAATATCAATTTGCAGATAACCAACTACACATTTCCGTTGATGCTTGTAAGTATACAGGTGTTGCAGCTGCTTATTTAAGAATTACTTCACATGCCATTACAGAATGCAATCTCATAGGCTCGAAGTCCTGAGTTGAACCTATTAAATTGTTATCAATTCCTAGATTAGAATTGGTTGCAGCACTATTAGGAGCCAAATACACTAAATTCATTTTAGAAACACTTTCTATTGATATTAATAAAGTAATTTTGTACTCTGACTCAATGTCAGTTCTTTGTTGGATACACATTGATGCCAAAAGAATTAAAGACCAATTTATAGCATTGAGGGTATCAGAAATTCAAGGGATTACCAATCATTTAATTTGGCGTTATGTACCATCTAAGTTAAATGTAGCAGACTAGATTTGTAAATATTATTAAGACAAAAGAGCGAACCGATTGCTAAAATCAGATCTGTTAACACCAGTAGAGATGAAACTAGCTGAAGAATTATTGTTTAAAGTGAGATTTACGATTTTGTGGTGAAAGAATATAATCATATAACAGGTAGCAAAGGACGCATTATGTGAAAATGCGGGGTAGTGCCTCCGACAATTTACCTACTACGTGCTTTAGGCAATTTTCTATCACGAGCTCGGTGCGGTAGCCGCCAAGTACGTTGGATATCAATGTGCCTGCGACTGGGGTAGTTCGGAGTACGAGATGGGATTGACAGTATCTAGTAACTGTTTATTTTTGGATCAGGACTGGTAGTAACTTGGGTGGTGAGAGAGGTAATCTCAAAATAAAAGTATGAAAATAAGTGTTTGTGTGATTGGGGGTCTGGTATATATAGGTGAAATTGGAGAGTGGGAAACAGGATAACCACTGATATCAATTCTAAACGATAATAATACAGTTGGAGAAACAATTTGGAAATAAGGATTGATATGAATTATTTCTAGGAATGGAAAATTTCTAAGGATTCAAGCAGGATCATTACATATTAATGTAATTTCTGTACCATTAGAAGCAAGACGACCAATCATATTACCTAGGTATCAGCATGTTACAAATTTGCTGATTCATAAATATCATGTACAATATCAACACCAGAATTATGAGACTGTCAGAGCTGTTCATGTACAGATTGCACATAGTCTGGATACAGATTCATTTATATTGAAATTTCATGTAGCGAAGAGGTACACCAAAGGATCGGAGAACCAATTTTACTTAGGCAGAAGAAGTATTGAAAACTGAACTGCAGCGAATTGAACCAAAAGTGATTGCAAATCAATTTATAAGTCTCGAATGGAATTTTAACCCTCCAGCTTCACCTCACATGGGTGGCAGTTGGGAACATTTAGTTAAATCTATTAAAACCGCTCTTTATGCAATTATGCCTAACAAAAATCCAACTGACCAATTACTTAGACGCTATTTAACGGATGCTAAAAACACCGTAAATTCTCGCAAATTCACTTTTTTACCACTGGACAGTGAACAAACTGAAGCTTTAACTCCAAATCACTTTATAAGATTATTTTGGGAGGGTACTGAAACTATGGGAGAGTTTAAAATTTAAAATATGATTGGCAAACCTATCAAGTCTATGATAAACGTTTTTGGAAGAGATGGATAGCTGAAATATTTTCCGACCTTAACTCATCATAGTAAACGGTGTACATATATTGAACCTATGAAAGTCGATGATATTGTTATTATAATTGGTGGTAGAAATGAAAGAAGTTACTGGCCTAAGGGACGTATCATAAAAGTTAATGTCAGTAAATATGGGCAAGTGCGAAGTGCGGCTGTAAAAACTATCTCTAGCACATATGAACGACCAGTAGTTAAACTGGCAAAACTAGAAATATATAGTTAAACCTCGAATAGAAATACTGATTCGAGACATCTTGGTGTGGGAGTGATAGAAAATTTAGTGTAAAGTTAAAATCGAGCGGACTGGTTTTTTTGACATTAGTTATTAACAATTCGAAGTTTGATAGTATGTATAGTTAATTTGTAAAGCAGAACTATTTATATGTTTACACCGCAATTTAAGCCGTCTGTGACGCTAAATAATATACTTGATAAATTTGATAAATAAAATTGTGTAGGTATTGTTATTTGGAGCTCAAATCTGGTGACTGGTATTTTTATATTGTTTGTTTTGCAATTTTACAAATTATAATTCTTTTGCCCTTAATTTCTTAATCTCGGGTCGAGTTCAATTTGACTACCCTAGCGTCAGGTGTTGCCGATCTGTGAATGAAGCTTAGTTGTCTTCTAACACGTTTATTCGGTCACAACATATGAAAAGTAATAAAAATAATTAAACAAAATAAACTCTAATGGACTTAATGAACAAATAAAAATGAAACAAAAAATCATTTTGGTGTTCCCTGGCTGTGGTAATATAAGGAACAGTACTGTTCGGGGCGTAACCACCGTCAAAACAAGGACTTTTTGCCCTCGGTACATTTATGTACCCTTCTAGGGGCGAATCACCCCCTAGAGGATAGAACACAAAAGTGTGCGGGGATAGATAAATGATGAGGGTCAAATTAAGTTATTAATATGGGTTAAGGGATGCAATGGATCAGGTGATATGAATTTATATTGGTAGCTCTGGTTGGGATTCTGGACATACTGGTCCGGATGCGGGTGGTTTGGTAAAATCAGGTATAAGTGTTAGTGTAATAAATTTAAGAAGTGAAAGTAAGCTAATAGATGTTGTTTGGATAGTAGGTGGTCAGGTATTTATAGAGAAAGTTTGTATAGAGTGGAAAGGAGTGTACAACTGATAGCATTTATGAATAATGATAAAACAGTTACGGAAATAAACAGGAAATAAGCTTTGATAGGAATTATTTACTAGGATAGTAACATTTATAGTAAGGATTTTCAGGATCATAACAGCTTTATGACTTATAAATGGCGTTTAGTTGCCGATCAGCAGCTGAAGTTCCTTTGAGATTGGTAACTGATATCCGGTCCATTCCCACGTAACACGGTGGGTGAATATCGCAACTTGTTCCGCTTAAAATAGTGTGATCGTCTCTTAAGAAAGTTATGTTATGCAAAATATAGGTAATTACTCTATTACGATGTAAATACACCAAAAGTTGGTAACAGTATAATAGTTATAACTCGGTACAAATAACTGTTATCATAAAACCGCGAGAATCCTGTATTTCAAAATAATACTAGAAATGGTTGCTATCAAATTAGAAATGTTGTTATACAACATGCACGTATATTAAAAAGCATACGTTTTATTCATAATAATTGAAGTGTTGATTTAGAGCCGGTTATGTAGAAGACAGAACTTACGATTAGAAATATATAACACTTATGATTGCTATAAATTTAGAAACGGTAAGCTAGATAATTGTAAAACGAGTAAGGATTATACATAATAACTAGTTAATTATTTGTTATCGCAAAGTAAGTTTAGGAAATATATCTAACCAATAAGAGCAATTGATGTAGGAATTACAGCTTAACAATGCAAATGTTGGCGAGTGCGATTGGTAGATACCACTCGTATTGTTGTTGTATCTATTACAATAATAATCAATACCTGTCTGTTATTACGTAGTAATTCTAGAAGGTACATCTAACCAGTAGGAGTCGGTTATGATCACCATGAACTTGGAATGCCGGATGCTCAAATATGTTAACACATACGTATTACGGATAATGATTAAGTTACCGATTGTAATAATCAATACTTATTTTCCATCGTAAAATAAGCTTAAAAAGTATATCTAACCAATAAGAGCAAAGAATGCAGGAATCACAACTTAATATTGCAAATGTAGGGGGGGAATCGATTAGTCATACTGCTTATATTGTTGCTACCTTTTCTGATTATTTTTGATGCTGCAGAGCATAGATGATGGAATATTGATGGAGTATAGATGATAAAAGGTAGTCAATAGAAAATATGTAATAGAGAGTTGACGATAAAGGACAGACGATGAATGTAAAAGCATATTGCATAGATGATAAGTGATGGACGATAAATAATAGAACATGGAGGATAAAGTAGTGCTAGAGCATATACGACAGACGATTAAAGGTATATGATAAAGAATTGGTGATAACCATAGATGATAGATAATAGAGGATGGAAGATGGATAAAAAAGCATAAGAGATAGAGAATAGAGGATGACGCATAAAGGATGCCGGATAGGGGATCGATGCCAGAAAATTGATGATACAAGATGGACGAAAGAGTATAAATGATGCAGGATAGATGATGTATGACAAATGAAAAACATGGTAGAGAATTGATGATAAAGCATAGATAATGCAGCATAGAAGATAGATGATAAAATATATAGCGTGGATGATGCATGACAGATGATGGAACCTAGATGATAGAGAATTGACGATAGAGGGTGGAGGATATATGATAAGGCATAGAACATAGGTGATGAATGACGGAACAAATATGATACAAAGTGGATGATAGAGGTTAGAAGATATATTATATAAGATGAAGCAGAGATGATATGTGATACAACTTAGATGATGATGAAGAACTGAGGATATACGATAAAGCACAGATAATGGATGACGGAGCATAGGTGATAGATAATTGATGACGGAGAATAGAAGATAGATGATAAAGCATAGATGATGGATGATAGATGACGGAGCATAGATGATATAGAATTGATGTTAGAGGTTAGAAGATATATGATAAAGCTTAGAGAACAGACGATGAATGAATGATGATAGAGAATTGATGTTAAAGGATAAAAAACATTCATAATACGATAAAACATGCAGCATAGCTGATGGATGGCTGATGATAGAACATAAATGATAGAGAATAGATGGTAGAGGATAGATGATATATGATAAGGTATAAAGCATAGACGATGGATTATGGATGATAGAATAGAAACGATGAAATATTGATGATAGATGATGATAGAGATTAGAAGATACATGAAAAAGCATAGAGTATGAATAATGAGTGATGGAACATAGATGATGGATAATTGATCATGGAGGATAGAAGATGGATGATAAAGCGTAGAGCATAGATTATGGATGGTGGAGCATAGATGACATAGAGTTGACTATAGAGTTAGAAGATGTGATAAAGATTATTGAATAAATATTGGATGAAGAATGATAGAACATAAATGATATAGAATAAAAAGTATATTATATGATAAAGCATGCAACACAGATGATGGATGGCTGATGATAGAACATAGATGATGTATGATAGAACAGGGACGATAAAAATTCCTGATACTGGATAGAAGATGTATAATAAAGCATAGATGATGGATGATATATGATAGAATGTACATGATATACAGTTGATGGTACAGATTGGATGACATAAGACGGACCATGGAGTATAGATGATGGATGATGTATGATAGAACATAGCTGATAGAGAATTGATGATAGAGAATAGAGAATATATGATACAGCATAGAGCAAAGAGGATAGATAGATGATAAGGTATTAGAGCGTTGATGTTGAATATTAGAACATAGATGATATGGAATTTATGATAGAGGATATATGATTGGACATAGGGTGGAGATTTTTTTTTTATGATTGTGGACCTGAACAGGCTAAATAAGGCCTATCGTGCTAAAGCACTCAGGAACACTTAGGAGGATGGATAGAGGGATAATGAATTGCCAATAGATGCCTATGAACAGCTACCTTAAATTTTCTCATATCATAAGTGAGAGGAAAACAGGAACTAGGGAGATCATTCCAGAGTTTAGAAGCCGTGTAGAAAAATGTGGATTGCGCCCGTTTGGTACGACAAGTGGAGATTTGTACTGCATACTGATGATGTGAATGAGCGAACCGAGTGTTACTCGCAAAGATAGCCGGAGATGGTATTAAAGAATGTAATTCACCATCACAATAGCCGTTGTAATAACGATAATACAAAGAAAGAACTGAAACCATCCTTCTATGCTCAAGGGACTGTATGTGAGAAGTTAAGGACGGGTCATTTATAAGCCTAATCGCTCTCTTTTGAATACGATCAACGATATCGAGAGTGTATTGGGGAGCACTAACCCAAAGGTGAGAATTATATTCCAGATGAGGCCGAATTTGGGCCTTACACAGCAGAAGGAGTTGTCGAGAGGTAAAATACTGCTTAGGGCTGTACAAAAAGCCTATTTTACGAGCAGCTGTTTTGGAAGCTGACAGAAGATGGTCAACCCATGAGAGATTTGAAGATACAGTCATACCCAATAGAGTAATAGAGTCTGAAAACTTAAGAACTGAGCCATTCATACTTACAACAGGAAATGATCGATCTTTTTTGGCGGACATAAGGCAACACTGAGTTTTGTTAGCATTAAATTTAACTAGATTATTGCTTCCCTATTCGAGAATACGTTGAATGTCTTTGTTGATTGTATTTGCCATTTCAGCTTTAATTTCTTGATTTGACATAGAAGGTGGATTATCACTATGAGTAGACTGAGATGAACTACAGTGAAGAGTGCTATCGTCAGCAAAGCAATGGATGGGGTTAGTTAGTTAGTTAGTTAGTTAGTTAGATGGTGAATGATAGACCATGGATAATGAATGGCAAATAATACAGCACATATAATAGAGAATTGATGATGGAGGGTAGGGGATAGATGATTAAGCATATAGCATAGATGATAAAGGATTGGAACATAGATGATAAAGAATTGATGATTGAGGTTAGAAGATAATGTGATAGAGTTTAGAGTATAGATGATGGATGACGGATGGTAGAGCATAGATGATAGAGGGTTGACGATCGAAAATTAATGAAAGAGGATATAAGTTACACGATAAAGCGTAGAGCCTAGATGATAGTAGATGGAAGATATATGACAGAGAATTTATGGCAGAAGATAGAAAATGTGTGATAGAATATAGAGCTTAAATGATGGCGGATATATGATAGAACCTAGATGATAGAGAATGGATGGTAGAAAATATATAATAAAGCGTAGATGATGGATGACGGATGAAAGAACATATGTGATAGAGAATTTATAATGTAAATAAAGGCTAGAAGGTGTGTGTGTTAAAGCATAAAGCATAGACGATGGCTGATTGACCATAGATGATAGAAAATTGATGATGGATGATAAAGTGTCTCTTTATTTTGTTGCTTGAGTGTAACGTTGCGTTTTTCGTGTTTTGCGGGCTAAGTCCATACAAAATCAGAACACATTTTAGCTCTGTCTTTGATAGCCACACATTACGCCTGGTTACTACAGATGGTTGGCTCAGCTACCAGAGATTCCTCAAAGTCTTTAGACTGCTTTGTGCACATGTAGAATTCTTTCTAAAATTTTCTTTAATTTACACCCATTAGTACGGATACCAAGAGCCCAATATGGTTTATCCTTATCTTGGACATAAGATATACATAAAAACACGAAATTACAGGAATAAATACTAATTACTATATGGGGTTACCTGTTAGGCCAAAGGATGTCGAAAGTTAAACAACAACAAATTAACGATTAATCGTGTATAAGATAGAGCTTAGCTGTCTATAGATTCAAAAGTGAATTTATTATTATTTATCGATAATACATTTTTAAACAAAACTTGTGAAGTATAATTTTGTGGTATAGATACTTGAGAAATGTTTTATAAAATTATTCGTGCCGACACTGTTCACCTGTACACCAAGTTAAATTGAGTCATGATTTAATCACCATTTAACCCAATTAGGGTCGACACGTTCACGAGTACGGCATTCTGTAGTATAGCTTCTTTTTATTTGATTTGTATCATCTGCAATTGTGTTGAAATATTATAATGTTACCAGATCTATCCATTTTTAACCCAATTTACTGTTAGAGTGACATTGAGTGTGGAATATTAATAGATATACCTACATTAGATAAAGAATATGTAATACAGAAAATTGTTAGAAAGGATGACGATACTTTTACTTTTTTTTTGCTTTAATAATAATTTTTGATAAAGCAAGCCTTCACTTAATATAAGTTTTATACTTAATTAATTAATACTTTTTAATTTTGTAACTGTTTACAGTAAAAAAAGGTCATAAAACAGATTTTTGTTTAATTTGGAAGAGAAATGTCTCCAAATATTTCATAACTTAGTGCTATTATGTATTAATTACAAGCAGTGTAACTACTAATACGAGGTTACATAATGAAAATTAAAAAATGTATAATTTAATTAATGTTAAAGAAAGAAGAGATTCATATAAGATTATTTACGTCGCTTAAGGCTCCACATCATAGGTACACATAACATTTTAAAAACAAGTACCCTTTCAACCTTTGATGATTGTTAAATTAGTTTGCATTTCTATGAACGTATGATTAAAATATTGATAAATAATTAAGTAATTTAAACTTTTTAACTGTATAATTAAAATTGTAACACACAATTTTAAAACGTGATGCGCATCTAATGAAAAACAAAAATGCAAGGTTAAAACCTTTTACTAAAATGACTTTGACTTTAACTTATAAATTAACTGCACTACTTTAAAGCATGCTAAGGTCACTATATGACAGAAACCATTT
>JARFJB010000576.1:0-17500 GCA_036346205.1 Vesta saturnalis | reverse complement strand
AAACCAAATTATTTTATTTCTAAAGTAAACCATATAACTGAATAAATACATTTACATGTAAAGGTCTTATTGCACATGTACAAAATGAAAATATTTTGTCCATAAAATCAAATAGAAAAATACATTTAAATATGATCTTATTTTTTTTCCTCGTTTTGTATCTCAAAGGATTTGCTGTATGACATACGAAAATTGGGTATAGCGGAACTAGATTTGGAGATCAAAATTTGTAAGATGTATATGTCTCGTATAACGTATTTTAGCCTTGTCTGTGGGACACCCTTAAAAATTGGAACCTTGCAAATGTACGATCCTTGAAATGTGGGACATTGGAAATGCAGTTTAGAACTCTTACCCATTGATCTAGTTTGGGAAGGTTTCTGAAAACTTTGAAGATCTTCGTTAAGCTCGCCTAATAGTAGCAAAGATACAAACTGCTTGTTGGTTGATTTTGGTGCAATTTTCCAGAAATTACCAAGCCTAGCTTCCTTTTCTAAAGAGTGTGTCCCTAGGAAGGTTGAATTTGCCTTATCCTTATCCTGATGTGCTTTGTTTTGTAAGATGAGGGGCTCTGCCAGATTAATATTAGGTGGTAAATTAATCCTTTTTAAATTGATACAAATAGATGAAAGCTTGCCAACGTTCTTGGGTAAAATAAAACATTTGTAAATTTCTGAAAAAATGATTGAGTTTCGATGAGATTTTAAGCGTAGCTAAAAAAAATAATATAAGAGCTGCGATGACCAATACCTGATACCGAAAGATCAACGGGTACTCTTTCTAAACGTGATAACTTAAACACGGGTACCGAACAATATTAGATTGGGACGTGTCTAATAATATATGTGCAGATATCAATTTCACGTTATATGACGCATAATCTATGCTGTAGAAATATGATTACAGATAAACAACATGGAGTGGTGTTGCTGTCAGTTACTTAAACTTTAGAGGTTGGACTATCACTAAGGAAAATTGTATTATCAAAAGTTTTTGGCGATTCGCTACCGAGTTTGGGTTTATTAGACAAATGTAACCACGTATGACGAATTTCACTGCAGATTCTGCAGAAGATTTCCAAAAGTTTACGAAGTGACCTTTCCTTAGGCAATTAATACAGACCTTTAGCTATATCACGTTTCCAAAAATTGTTGACAATCTTGTAAATAATGGTTTCCAACGCAAAATGCACAAACAACATCTACGGTGGTAGAGCCATAGCTTCATAATAATGGGAATTAAGAGGCATTTCCAACAAACTGAAGGTTTCTCTTATCATCTGAGACAATACTAGTAATACATCCTCTAAATTGAATGAAAGACTTTTTACCAATATTTTCAAGGTAATAACATTATTAATCATTCGGCGTTTGTTATTGAAGTGAGTTTCCAATCATTCCGATGCAATTGTGTAGTTTCTAGAGGGTGCGTGTGCGCGTGTGTAAGCAAGAGTAAGTGTATGCGAATGTGCGTGCGCGTGTGCGTTTGAGCGTCCGTGTGTGTGTTTGCGTGCGTGCGTGTGTGCGTGCGTGTTTGTGTGTGTGGGTGTGGGTGTGTGTGTGTGTGGGTGGGTTGGTTGTGTGGGTGTGTGTGTATGCGTGTATACGTACGTACGTGTGTGCGTACGTACGTGCGTGTGTATGTACGTGTGTGCGTGCGTGCGTGCGGACTGGCGTGCGTGCATGCGTATATGCGTGCGTGCGTGTGTGAGTGTTTGTGTGTTTGTGTGTGTGCGTGCGCGTGTGCATGTGCGTGTGTGTGCGTGTGTGTGTATATGTGTGTGTGACTGTGTGCGTGTGGTATTGTGCGAATGTGCGATGGTGAGAGTGTAAGAATGTATGCGTGTGCGCGTGCGTGAGTATGCGAGAGTAAGTATGTGCGAGTGCGCAGGCGTGTGTGCGTTTGAGCGTCCATGCGTGAGTGTGTGTGCGTGTGCGTGTGCGTGTGCATGTGCGTGTGAGTGTGCGTGTGAGCGTGCGTGTGCGCGTGCGTGTGCGTGTGCGCATGCGTGTGAGTGTGCGTGTGCGTTGGTGTGCGTGTGCGTGTGCGTGTGCGTGTGCGTGTGCGTGTGTGTGTGCGTGTGCGTATGCCTTTCTGTGTGTGAGTGTGTGTATGTGTGTGTGTGTGTGCGTGTGTGCGTGTGTGCGTGTGTGCGTGTGTGCGTGTGTGCGTGCGTGCGAGCGTGCGTGCGTGCGTGCGTGAGTGTGTGCGTGCGTGCGTGCGTGTGTTGTGTGTTAATACCCACGACAAATCCAGAACCAAATACGTACGTACTGTCCAAGAAATATAATTATTAATATAATTTCATTCCTTTTAACTTCCAGTTCGTAGGTTAAAAGAGTTTGTGTTGTCACACGGCAGATATTTTGTAGTTCCTGTTCATTCTAATTAGCATGGTCTGAATATTTTGCATACAAAGTTAACCGGGCATGTAAATTACCTGTTTTATAAAAGAAAATTGTGCATGTGCGTGTGAGCGTGCGTGTGCGCGTGCGTGTAGGCGTGCGTGTGAGTGTGCGTGTGCGTATGCGTGTGCGTGTGCGTGTGCGTGTGCGTGTGCGTGTGTGTGTGTGCGTGCGTGTGCGTGTGCGTGCGTGCGTGCGTGTGCGTGGTGTGCGTGTGTGTGTGTGTGCGTGTGCGTGTGCGTGTGCGTGTCGTGTGTGTGCGTGTGGTGTGCGTGTGCGTGTGCGTGTGCGTGTGCGTGTGGTGTGCGTGTGGTGTGCGTGTGCGTGTGTGTGTCGTGTGCGTGTGCTGCGTGTGCGTGTGGTGTGTGCGTGTCGTGTGCTGTGCGTGGCTTGTGCGTGTGTTCGTGTGTGCTGCGTGTCGTGCGTGTGCGTGTGTGTGCTGCTTGTGTCGTGTGCTGTCGTGTGTGCGTGTGCGTATGCCTTGTTAGGTGTGTGTGTGCGTGTGCTGGTGCGTGCGTATGTCGTTCGTACGTGCGTGCGTGCGTGCGTGAGTGTGTGCGTGCGTGCGTGCGCGTGTGTGTGTGTGTGTGTGTGTGTTAATTCCCACGATAAATTCAGAACCAAATACGTACGTACTGTCCAAGAAATATAATTATTAATATAATTTCATTCCTTTCAACTTCCAGTTTGTAGGTTAAAAGATTTTGTGTTGTCACACGGCAAATATTTTATAGTTCCTGTTCATTCTAATTAGCATGGTCTGAATATTTTGCATACAAAGTTAACCGTGCATGTAAATTACCTGTTTTA
Organism: Vesta saturnalis; assembly: GCA_036346205.1. Classification (NCBI taxonomy): domain Eukaryota; kingdom Metazoa; phylum Arthropoda; class Insecta; order Coleoptera; family Lampyridae; genus Vesta; species Vesta saturnalis. The sequence continues at coordinate 14,285 of JARFJB010000576.1, read as the reverse complement.
TAAAAGAAAATTGATTGTTCCACGTTGGACAAATAAATTAACTTCAAATTAAGCAAAAATGCTAACAGAAACCCACTCACAAGTGTTATTTCAAATCTCCACAACAGGTACAATATCTATAAGGCTTCGAGTTTTGGGACTAATTCAATGGGACTAATTCAACAGTTTCATTCGGCTCAAAGTAGGAAAAGATAGTGATATTTCGTGCAACGAATGTAACGAAATGGAGATTCTAAAAATGAATATAATGTTGGTTAATTCATTACACACACACACACGCACGCACGCGTGTACGTACGCACGCATGCACGCACATACACACACACACACACACACACACACACACACACACACACACACACACACACACACACACACACACACACGACGCGCGCGCACGCACGCACGCATGCACGCACGCACGCACGCAAGCACGCACGCACGCAAGCACGCACGCACACGTACACGCACACACACACACACAAACGCACACGCACACGTAGACGCACACGCTCACGCACACGCACACGCACACGAACACGCACACGCACACGCACACGCACACGCACACGCACACTCACACGCACACGCGCACGTGCACGCGCACCACACACACACACACGCACACGCACACAAACACACACACACACACACAATTGGCATATATTGGTTATCAATATAAGACATATTTTTGTCTACTACATTATTAATAAAGTTATTACCCTACATGTATGTAGACATCAAAGCTAAACAAGTACTCGGCAAATTGAAAGCTTACCTTTCGTCAGTTTTAACAAATCATGTTATGAGAATAGAGGTAACGCTCATATGAAAATGTTTTCGAAACCAGAGAGCAATATTTTATGACACCCACGTTAGTAATTTAAAAATAACGTATGATTCTTGTTGAATGGAAACCATGGTCTAATTATCAGGCATTTTTTAATTATTTCATGGTAAAGCCGCATCACATAATATCCGGAATAAGAAAAGGCCGGGCACAGCAGCCTGTTTTAAGCAAACAACTCTAAAATATCACACTCGTATCTTGTAATAGTATCAACTTGAAAACTTGAGGGCCCCGTATAATTATGATGTTTAGGAAGCAACCAGCAAACCATATCGCAATCTGTGTTAATAATGATACAGATGGCAAAAATCAGGAATTTGCTTTGGTGCTGCAGTATTAAATTCAACGAAAGTATTGCTCCCCATCTGCCAATCCGTTTCTTGGGAAAGTCTGATTTCGAACTAGTTGGTATAGCGTAACTAGGAGATTTTTGAAAACGCAGATATCCCTCATCGAGAAGATCGTACTATTTTTAATACACTTTATTATTCAAAGATTAGACTATGACGTGTTGGCAGCAAAAATCACGTAAAGGTTGCCCCCAACTCAATCTTTGGAGTAAAGAATTTGGTAATGGTTGAACAGCAAAAAAGCAAAAATGAATAAAAGGGTAATAAATAGAAAAGGGCTCCACACGTTTTATTAACAAGAATAATATGCACATAGAGTACAACATCTTCAAAAACTATATCAACAAAGTAAAACACAACTACTCAAACACTTCTGTCCCAAATTTGATTAAAGCTGAACTCAAAAATTGTTATATGAAATAAATTAACTATGGTTTCTATTATAAATCTTGTAAAGCTCCTTCGAAACAAAAAAAAAACAAATACATGATTAAATTTGATTAGCTAGATGCCACTTCAATCCCACTAATATTCATAAACAGAATAAATCTTTATGAACACCTGGTACAATTCAAATAACACACATAATTCAGAATTAAAAATATGAGATACACTAGACACAGCTAAACGGTGAGTTGCAAAACAATGAGATACACGACAGGTTTAGTTATGATTATACATAGTCTCTTCTTAATAGGGCTTATGTCCTTGTGTCTGGCGAACAGGTTGGTTGTGCAGAGGCCCAAGTGTAAGGTGTTAAAGTATCTAGGCTGGGTGAAATTCGACTATGATCTCGTTTTGCAGAAGTACAGAGGCGTAGGTGCTGCTTTTAATTATTTCAATTTATACACTGCTTGATCACCGTGAATATCGCTTTTTACAGATGCATTTGCGTGCGAAATATATGTTGGTAGTTAAAAAAATTATTAATACTAATAATAATAGTAGGTAACTAATATTTGATTATGAAGCAAGTATATATGTTTTATGCCCAACTTTCTAATCGCATAAAGCGGTATTTAAAGCACTTTTAACAAACTTGTTTACATATCGATCTCTACAAAAGAACGTGTGATTAACAAAGGCACGAGGTACGTAGAATGCATCATATAAAATCCAATAATTATCGTCAGTTTTGTTCTAATAATTACTTTCAGTTACTGTTGAGAATTCTGACAGTGGCCTTCGATTGGTTATAGTGTAACTGTGAATATTTTAAAGTATGCCTGTGAAAATGTTAACATTAAGTGGTGGAAAGGAGTGCACAAGTAAGCATGTGAATGGTGTATAATGATTTTAATTATCTTGCAACACTACTTCCAAATTAATCGAAATAAGAAATTAAGCAACGTGTTCATGATCGTTGTGGAGTATCAATAAGAACGGTTGAACGGGTTGACAGAAGCAAAGGTAACGGCTGCGAAAAATAATGGAAATCCAGAATTCATTTCATATCAAAAACGGAATGCTGCCTACAATTAATATCGAAAGCTGCCGACCTACAATTGATAATCTCCAACAAAAATTGGATGAACTACAGAGGACAGGCAATAGGTCTACGTTCTGCGGGCTACTAAAGAAAACTGGATTCAAGTAGAGAAAGGCGCAGGATAGCTGGAAAGTTGTTGTAGAAAAGAATCACATATGAGCATTACGGGCAAATTACTTACAAAAGTTGAAAAACTTTAGAGATGAGCATAGACCAATCGTGTACTTGAGTGAAGCATTCTGAATTGCCTGCTTATTTTTAAATTAGGACCGAAGAGCGGCGACTATCACCATAATATAAACGCGAAAAATTACGAAAAATGGTTTCGAGAAAAATTAGTACCTAATTTACCTCCCCAGATCAGTAGCGATGACTGATAACTCGTCTTATAATAATTTACAAGTAAATAAAGCCCCCATACTCAACACCTCAAAGGCGAAAATGATCGAATGACTTTCTGATAATAATATTGCTTATTCGCAATCTATGTGCAAATCCCAACTTTATGAGAGTGAATCAAGCTCCATTAAAAGCAGCATATTATCTACAAATTCGATCTATTGTTAGAAGAGCATTGTAATACAGGTTTACGACTCCATCCATATCACCCGGATTTAAATCCAATCGATAAAATTTGGGAAATAGTGAAAGGTGATGTGGGAAAACACAACACTACATTTTAACACGACGATGCCAAAATTGTAGCGAAAAATTCATTTGCGAAAGTCACTCGAGAAACATGGAAATGCTGCAATCTTGTAATTTCAACCGAAAATGACTATTTAGAAACGGAGAATGTACTTAACATTATAGCAAAACGGCTCATTATAAACATTGGTGAATTTATTTAGTACGATATTTATTGTTAAAAGTCATCCTTTATACTTTTGTTACCTAGTAATTTGTTTTATAGATATGTTATATTAATGTATAAATAAATAAAGGAATAATATGATACCTTACTGAACATTCTAAAATAATTGTCAATTTAAATAAAATTGTATTGCTTTTTCGTACGCCACTGAAAACTGTACCACTCAAGGGTGGAGTTAGCGATGAAAAGTGTCCGCGTCGCCAGCGCGTTCGTTCGCCAGACGCTCTACTTGTTAGTAATAGATTCCAGTTACTGATTATTTTATGAAACTGCACGCTATCCTATTAATTTCGTGAAATTAAGTTTTAAAACTAAATTGTATTGAAAAACCAATACAATTTTGAGTAGTATTGTTGAAAACTTTACTATCAATTGTTTAAAAAATAATTTTATGATTAATTTCTCATAGCGTAAATAACAAATATAAAGTATGAAATGTAATGTGTTCACATTCATTGTTGTACAAATGGAAAATGTAATATTTTTAATACACACATAAAAAGATTTCCCTCGACAGACTAAATACCATTCTCTTAATCTTGTTATGTATGTATTATTTATTTTTTGTTTATAACATTTTAGTGTTTATACTATAACAGTGAATACAAATTGTTATATTTCACAGTATACTATTAATATTTGCATACAGCGGTAACAATTACATCATTTACGTGTCATTGTTGTATGTGCAGCCTTAGCGATATGCGTGTCACATGATTGCACAAATATTATTTGTTGCCATGTTAATTTAATATAACAAAATTAAAATAATACATACATAAGGACAATTAGTTTAGTTGTTATTCACTCTCACGGTCGCGCAGTTGGAAGCGCGCGTGTCTATAACCACAGGCTGTGAGTTCGAATCTCCTTCACTGGAAATCTTTTTATGTTCGTATTAAAATAATACATTTTACTGAAAATGTAAACTTTCACCATTATCACACATAATAAAATATTTATCTTTTTTGAGTTTTTTTAATGGTGTATTTTAAATTACACAATCTAAACGTTTTGATAACACTTACAGTTATCTTCATCAGTAGTAATATCTGTTAAAAATTGTTAAAGACGTAAACAATTTTGTCAAAGTTGAAAAATTAAAACATAAACATCAGCATGCTATTAATATAACAGTTTGAGAAACGTATAAAGCCAACTATAAAATTAAATTTCAGTAAAGAATAACTAGGTCATTAAAAATTAAATATTGTTAAACTGCCTTAAAGATGACAAATCAGAACACTCTCTACGGCGAAAGCTAACAATGAAAATTGTCAGCCAAATAACACATTTAACAAAATTTAATCAAGTTATGATGTAAGTGTAAAGTTGTGAAAAACTTCAATTTGAAAATGATAGAAGCACTCACAAATTTAAACATAACATCAAATAAAATAATCCAGTTAAATCTAACAAAGAGATATCTTTATCAATAAGTGCAAGTGTTATTAACAATGAAAAGCATAATGCAGAACGTTTTTTGTAATTTTTAATTTTAATCTTATACTTATACTAATTATAGTGCTGTGGTAATTTAACATATAAATGGTAAAGCGTTTGCTTCAAGGTCTAGGAAAAACACAGCAAAAAACCTAGACATACCAAAAGTTAAAATTAAAATAAAAATTAAGACGTATTATTATGCTTTTTTTTTAATTATAAGATCCCAAAACCTATTTAAACGGAGATTTTCTTCTTGTCTATTAAAATTATTAGGGTGTTTATATATTTCAATAGCTTCACGTTGTAAACGAACATAATAATGAGGTTGTCTTGACAATATTTCCATATTGTCAAATTGAATGTCATGATTTAGATAATTCAAGGCATGGTCAGCCACAGCACACCTCTCTGGGTGACCTAATCTACAAAATCTCATATGTTCTTTACGTCTGGTATCAAAGCTACGTTTTGAGGTTCCGACGTATACTTTTCCACATGAACAAGATAACTTATACACTCCGGAAGATGATACAGAGTTTGGCACATCTTTAGGTGATCTTAAATGTTCTTTAATTTTTCTTGTAGGTTTAAAAATAATCCTAATGCCATATTTAATTAGGATTTTTTCAATTCTATTTGTAACATTAGCTATCAAAGGAAGAAAATCAGTACCAACATTAAGAACTGGTTTTTCTTTAAGGTTACGCCTAGAAGGTGTTATTAATATATGTAAGTGATTAACCATTATCTTTTAAGGGTTTTGTTAAATATTTATATTCATCCTTCAAAAATTCTGGGTCACAAATTCGTTTTGCTCGTTCTACTAAAGATTTAATTATACCAATTTTTTGACGTGGATGGTGGTTGGATAATTTATAAAGGTATCTATCAGTGTGTATCGGCTTTCTGTAAACCTTAAAAGCTAGTGAATTATTATTTTTAGATATTAATATGTCAAGAAATGGTAAACTTCCATTAGTTTCTTTTTCCATGGTAAACTGAGTACTAGGATGTATACCATTTATAAAAACCAAAAACTCATGCAGTGATTCTTCTCCATGTCTCCAAATAACACATGTGTCATCTACATATCTATACCAAACTGAAGGATTTTTAGGTGTATTTTGTAACGCTAATGTTTAAAATTTTTCCATGTAAAAATTAGCTACAACAGGACTAAGGGGACTACCCAATGCTACATCTTCAGTCTGTTCATAAAATTTACTATTCCACTGAAAATAAGTTGTAGTAAGACAGTGCTGAAAAATAATGGTTATGTCCTTTGGAAAAAGATGATCAATGTATTGAATAGCTTCTTTTAGAGGCACTTTTGTAAAAAGTGAAACGACATCAAACCTAACCATTATATAACCCTCTTCAATTTTGAAACTATCCATTCTTTCAACAAAGTCGGCAGAAACTTTAATGTAATGGGGTGTTTTTCCTATTGTAATAAAAATGTAAGATGTTTGCAACGCTGTGTGTAGGAGAACCAGTTGCACTAACAATAGGTCTTAAAGGAATATCAGGTTTATGAATTTTTGGGGAACCATATAGTTTTGGTGAAATAGCTTCAGAGTTAGTTAGTTTCTTTTTTACTTTTTCAGGATTAGATGATAGATAATTTAATCAGTTCTTTAGTTTTTAAAAGAAAATTTTTTGTTGGATCTTTTGGTATCTCACGATAAGTTTCTGGTCCCAACATTTCATTAGCAGCATCAAAAGGTAATAATTTAATGGAGTGTTCGATATTGGAAATTATATCTTCAAAATGTATTACTGTTGGTGTTATCGCAAAATTTCCTCCTTTAGAAAGCGCATCAATAGCATAATCTGAAACAAGATTATCAGAAAGGTTTATAACTTTTTTTTTATAATCAATAGATGGTCTACTATTTTGTTGTTTGTATAATTTATTAAATTCTTCTTTTTGACGTTGACAAGAGGTGTCAAAATTTATTTTCATAGATTTAAACGTTGTAGAATCAATTTTATCCCAATCTTCTTTGTACAACATAGATAAAATTTCTAAATGCAACTATAAACGATTTTTATCGATGTTATCCAATAACTTCCTAGTAATATGTATTTGATTACGCAGAAGAGCATTTTCAGTTCTTCTGGCTTTTAAGATTCATAAACTTTGGGATAATTTTTTGGTGTCGGTATCATAATAAAAGAGTGACGATAATAATTGTGCTTCATGTTTCCTTCATTTTTCAAATTGTCTGATAGAACGATAAGTTTCCTCCCCATAAAGGACTGAAATATGAAAATGTAAACTTTCACCATTATCACACATAATAAAATACTTATCTTTTTTGGGCTGTTTTAATGGTGTATTTTAAATTATACGGTCTACACGTTTCGATAACATTTACAGTTATCTTCGTCAGTAGTAATATCTGTTAAAAATTGTTAAAGATGGTATGTCTAGGTTTTTTGCTGTGTTTTTCCTAGACCTTGAAGCAAATGCTTTACCAATTATATGTTAAATTACCACAGCATTATAATTTAACATAAGCAGTTGAAATTAAAATTAAAATTAAAAATTTCAAAAACCGATCTGCATTGTACTGTTCATTGTTAATAACACTTGCACTTATTGATAAAGATATCTCTTTGTAAGATTTAACTGGATTATTTTATTTGATGTAATGTCTAAATTTGTGAATGCTTCTATCGTTTTGAAGTTGAAGTTTTTCACAACTTTACTCTTACATCATAACTTGATTAAATTTTGTTAAATTGTCATAGTTTACTAATAACAGTTGCATACAGCAATGATAATTATGTTAGTTACGTTATTGTTGTGTGTGCACCACATGGTTATGCTGATGTTTGTGAATCTTACAATACTGAATAAACATCTTTATTTTATCCCATATTGCCAAAAATGGTATTTACTCAAATCAACCAGGTCCCTTTATCCACATATAATAAATAACGTTGTTTTAAACTGGCATTAAAAATGCTGAAATAGTCATTAATAGTTCTTTATGTAACGAGTGCAAATAGTGCGTTTGTCCAACAAGGCCTTATACCAAGTTGGACAGCACGCCCTTTGCACAAGTTGCATAAATTATTTTTATACGCTCTTACAAAACGAAAAAATAAAGTTTCACCACTGGCCATACGTGTGCGTAAATAAAAAATGTTGTTAATAATGTAATATTTAATGTTTGGTTATGATTGATTATCACAGTTAGCTTGTTTTGTTATATATTTCCTAATTTGTCAGTGCACTGTTTTCATCAGGGATGTACAAAAACCTTAATCGTTACTCTCATTCCTATTTGCAATAATATTCCTAACTTTAAGCTATTAAACTATTTTTACAAACTCCATCGTAACGAGTAGTTAAGAAGATTGTTTTTATCTGTATTCAGTTTCTGGTAAAAAATAATATTAAAAGGTTCCAAAGTTTCCCGTTTATATAATTTAAGCATTTTCAATCCTATTTAGTTAATTTTTATACTTACAACATTTACATTTACATTCCACCTTAAGAATTTGTTGCCGCTATATTACGCGTCATATCAAAGAATTGCACAGAACATTATTAACCGATATGTTTAAGATATACATGTTAGTATTTGTATATCCTTGAAATACATAGTTGTTTCAGAAATATTTGATAAAACAAAAAAAAACTGCTCCTAATAAACGCCCTCTTACTGACGCCCAATTCCAAAATCTAATCACGTCCAAGGGAAATGAAACAAGCTTAAATACAGAATTTAAAGTACGTACGTGTTTTTCTGGAATTATCGTGGATACCAAAGTAAATCCACACATACGTACGCTTGCACGCGCGAATGCACGAGCACCCGTGCATGGGAATGCAGACGCCCACGAACCCACGCACGGACGCACCCAGACACATACACACACGCACGAACGCATGCATACGCATACACACACACCCAAACGTCCACGCGCACAAACACGCGCACGAACACGCACACGCACACGCACACGCACACGGACACGCACACGCATACGCACACGCACACGCACACGGACACGTACACGCACACGCACACACAGCATAGGAAACGACCTGCTATTCTTCATGTTTTCAAGAACTGATTCTGTGTTTAGATTTGTAAGAACCATATCATACCCCTGCAGGTCAATAGACTTTGACCTTGAAAAGTGATTTATAAGAATTGAAATATAATACCCCTGTAGGTCAATAACCTTTGACCTTGAAAAATCTTTTGCTTAGATATCTAAGAATTGCAATATGACACCCTTGTAGGTCGATAAAATTTGGCCTTGAAAGTTGATTTCTACGAATTGTAACATGATACTCATGCAAGACAACAACCTGTCATTCTTCATGTTTCCACGAACTGATTCTATGTTTATATTTCTAAGAATTGTAATATGATACCCCTTGCAGGTCAATAAACTTTGACCTTGAAAGTCCAATTTTTATATTTCTAAGAATTGTAATATGATACCCCTGCAGGTCGACAAACTTTAAGAATTGCTTAAATAGTGAAAATGGGGTGTGACCCTGGATTTTCGAAGTTTCTGATAATTAATACCAATAAATTTTGACTTTGAAGAGCTTAACTTAATTTAGTCAATACAAGACCCAAAACGTTAATGAACTTTGATTCTAATGCTTTAACAATGACAATATAAGGTGACCTTGAAATTTAAAGTAAATGGTGGAGGTAGCTGGAAAGGAAAACCGCAACGCGCAAAAGAAACCTTCATGTTAGTTGTTGCCTTGGAGTAGTTAATATCTGTGATGAGTGATTTGATTTTTTATAAGCTTGTCGATTGCCTTTTGGATTAGCGATTAGTGTGATTAGTTTGTATTTAAGGATTAGTTACACATCTGAATGGCATGTTTTAATTTTCTTGAATTAGAAACAATAGTTTGCGCTATCTGATATCGAGCAGTTCATCATAGTAGGGGTAGCTCATTGATTTTCTGCTTTTCCTCTAACTATGAAAATTTTCACATTTTGTATTCTTGTTAGGTGAAGTACAATTATTCAGAGTGATTTTATAGTAACATTGCATTTAGAAATTCTGTTATACTACTAAATATTTACACATATGAATGAATTTGAACGAAATATTTCGATTTCATTAAAAAGAGACATTATTTGATATATTCTGCCAGTTTATAATCTTTCCCTGTTTAAGATGGAAACATTTCTTATAATAAACAATACAACTACTAAAGTGCGTCGCTTCAATTTAAGTGGTCGCACTTTGGAGTTTAAGTTGAAATCCGTATCGACCCAATAAAATGGATAAAATAAGCTCTCGAAAAAATTGTTAATAAAGGGGTAGATGATTTGGCACAGCAAGGTATTGTGGGTTTCTCGTCCTTCTCCAAATATTTCAAGAAAGGAGAGGGGTAGATGCGATTCACACCAGCGAGATTACAATTGGTGATGTTTGGAATACAATAGCCTCCATTAACCAATCCAACTCTAGCAGCTTAAACACCGAAAACTTCTGCCTGCGTGCAACGTCTGTGCAACTACCCACAGAGAAAGGTAGACCGGGTTTGTACACCAGCTGTAAGGCGTAGTGACGCAGACTTCGTGGCAATGTAACCATACGCAATATAGATAATCCGTGTTTACCGCGAACATTGGTTGTCAGTAAAGCGTGTGTATTAGCACAGTCTTGCCTTAAGTTTCGACAACTGATGATAAAGTAGGGAAACGTCTGTCCGTTTACCTAAAGCGTCACGTTAATGGGAGCATGTAATAAACTATTCCGACGCGTATTTTTGAAACCAAACAGATTGGACTAATACCAAAAGGTGGTTACAGCCAACGTGACAACCAACCGATCGTAGCTACCCGGTGGCTGTTGGTTCAAGTATAAGATCCTCAAATTAATATAATACATTCGGCTAAGCAGAAAGAAGCCAGAGTTGGAAATTTAAAAGCCGATGGATTTCGTGCCGAAACTAATCAGGTATTCCAATTCTATGGGTGTTATTGTCATGGCTACCCTAGATGTTTCAGGCATAGGCGAAGCATACCTTTATCAGATAATACATCGGAGACGTTCCAGTATCGTAATGAAGCTACTATAGCAAAATCAAATAGAATAAAGGAGTTATCGAGATGTGGGAGTGTGATTTTGGCCGACTGATGGCGGATGAAATGTTTCATTATACAGAAACGCAACCCAATAAATGTATATTGTAATCTGTGTTTGAACGCCCTATCTTTTTCGTTTTTTTCTCTATTTATTCAATTCTCGCTTTCACGCTAACGAAATTTGTTGTTTTTTGTGTTCATGAAGTAAAAGAAAGAAATATTGTACTGATAGATTTCCCTGAGCTTCATTGTGGGTTTCGAACTAAAATTTCCCTATTGCAATTTAAAAATGGATTTATGAAATTGGCATTTAAATTTTTCATGGATTAAGTAGTTGGAAATAGGGAATTTCAAAATTGAGCCTAAATCATTTTTCCTGTAAATTTTCTTATAAAAAGGTTTTAAAAATAAAACATAGCTGTTGATAAAAAAAGTTCGAATTTAAATTGAAGGATGAGATCACCCTTTGACTTGCTTGTTTAAATCATGTGCCGTTGATGTCATTTTTACTTAATGCTTTTGAGAGATTGACACCATACTTCTGTAAGGATACAGTACCACAGTCCGTTAATGTTAATTAATTATCGTTACCGTTAATGTAATAATTCTTTGAACTAGAACTTGTGCTCAGTAAACGTTCAGTACTTATGTCATTAAGGCTTGATAGTGCGAGTTACAAACAGGATGCAGCGTTAACATTTTTTCGTGGAAAAGTTTGTTGAGAAATATGGTGCAATATCGTTGAGAAGGGGAAGAGGCTGCTTTTTCATTGTTAATTGAGCGAAGAGTCTTGATCTGACTGCCGGTTGTGAAGGATGTGGGTTGTTGATGGGGGTGTGCTTTCGAATAACCCGGAGAACTGAACATATCGTCCCAGTTGTGGCCAATCTAGAGCACCGTTCAGGTGGATATATTGAAGTTCATCCCTCGTGGTTGTTACTTGTAAAGTTTCAGACACTTGGTGTCGGCTAACGAACATTTCATAAAGCGATGTGTTTTACCAAGTGCATCTTATTAGTGAAATATAAAACGCAAATTCGCGGATTAACATTTTCGAATAAAAATTATTATAAAGACACACCGTTCTTTATCAGTCCTAACATTAAGCGGAAACAGACGAAGATCTCACTGTATATAGTTGTGTAAATAGTATTTTAAATCATAAAGAGACCTGTATATAAAACTACCGTATTAGGTCAAGATTGTGTAAATAATTTAGTGCGTAAAAGATATTTTTTTGTGAATATAAACTATACAATGCAGGGCAGTGAAATAAGACATATCGTTATTGAAGTTGTTATTTGGAAATTGCTGCATTAGTTTGCCGTTTGTAAGTCAATAACCAAGTCTCATAAAGCCGTTCACGTTCAGCTGTCACCTGGAGGGGAAGTATTCAAGTATTCTTCAGAAGCTAATTTAACATTGTACGTGTATTGTGATCATGGTATCATACGATTGTTTGTATTTTGGTGAAATTATTTAGCGATAAAACGAATACACGTAGTGGTCTTTATCTGACGTGTTGATGCATTTACGTTATTTCAAATTAAGGTTGACGAACTGCTTTTATTTGCGTTTTCTTTTGGGATTATTTTTAATGTTTAATTAAATGTACTCTAGGTTTGTGAATAAAAATTTCAGATTGTAAAATTGATTTTCAGTGACCATTTGCCTACGTAAACGTTTGGAATTTCAAACGTATCTAGATAACTTTATTTTCAAAATCTTAAAGTAAGGCAAGTGGTGAACTTGCAAGTTAGACTAATTGGGAACGAGGGTTGTACATTCTCCCCTGTTATACATTTTAAGATAACCGACTATAAACTTTAAGAAAGGGTTATTATACGGACACGGTTTAGTTGTAATTCACAGACAAAGTGTACAAAAAGTGCAGGAGAAGTGGTAGTGCGTTGTAAACATTAAATAGAACATGAACAACACTTCACGCTCACACCCTCACGCACACACTCACACGCTCACACTCACACGCTCACGCTCACACGCTCACACTTACACGCTCACACTCACACGCTCACACTCACACGCTCACACTCACACGCTTACACTCACATGCTCACACTCACACGCTCACACTCACCGCTCACACTCACACGCTCACACTCACACGCTCACACTCACACGATCACACTCACCCGCTCACACTCACACGATCACACTCACACGCTCACACTCACACGCTCACACTCACACGCTCACACTCACACGCTCACACTCACACGCAGACTCACACGCCCACACTAACACGCTCACACTCACACGCTCACACACGCTCACACGCTCACACACGCTCACACTCACACGCTCACACTCACGCACTCACAATCACGCACTCACACTCACGCACCTCACACTCACGCACTCACACTCACGCACTCACACCTCACGCACTCACACTCACGCACTCACACTCACGCACTCACACTCACGCACTCACATTCACGCACTTACACTCACGCACTCACACTCACGCACACACCCACGCACTCACACTCACGCACTCACACCCACGCACTCACACTCACGCACTCACACACACGCACTCACACTCTCCACTCACACTCACACTCACACTCACGCACCCACACTCACGCTCACACACTCACGCTCACACACACGCTCACACACTCACGCTCACACTACACGCTCACACACTCACGCTCACACACTTACGCTCACACACTCACGCTCACACACTCACGCTCACACACTCACGCTCACACACTCACGCTCACACTCACACGCTCACACTCACACGCTCACACTCACACGCTCACACTCACACGCTCACACTCACACGCCCACACTCACACGCTCACACTAACACACTCACACTCACACGTCACACGCTCACACACGCCACACACTCACGCCACGCCACACGCTCACACTCACACGCTCACACGCTCACACACACACACTCACCACACGCTCACACTCACACGCACACACTCACACGCACACACTCACACGCTCACACTCACACGCTCACACACGCTCACACTCACACGCTCTCACTCACACGCACACACTCACACGCTCACACTCACACGCTCACACTCACACGCTCACACACGCTCACACCACACGCTCACACTCACACGCTCACACTCACACGCTCACACCACACGTCCACACGTTCACACTACACGCTCACACACACACTCACACG
>JARFJB010000575.1:22500-104458 GCA_036346205.1 Vesta saturnalis | reverse complement strand
ATCGCGCATCACATACGAAGAAATTTGACCAATATTAAATTATAAGTTTTGTTATGAACGCATAAGTTCAAAAGTAAATATGTAATTACATTTTTTTTTTGTTAAAAACATAAAGAACAAGTTTACCTTGAGTAGGATTTGAACTTACGCCATGTACCTTGCTAGAGTACCACGCTAACCAACTGCGCTATCAATATATAAGTCCCAATCGATATAAATTGTACTTTATGCGCAGTTGGTTAGTGCGGTACTCTAGCTAGGTACATATCGTAAGTTCAAATCCTACTCGAGGTAAACTTTGTTCTTCATGTGTTTAGTAAATAAAAAGTTTAATTACGAATTTACTTTTGAACTTATTGGTTCATAACAAAACTTATAATTTAATATTGGCCAAATTGATTAGGTATGTGTGAATCCTTGCGATAGTGCATACTCATATTCCATTAATATAAGAAATTTGTCTGTAATCTCATATTTAGAATTTATATCAGATCTAAATACATATAGACACAATTTACATGGATTGTAGCTTCGGTATGTCTCAGTCCTTGCGATATTGCATGCATACATTCCATTAATATAAGACGTTTGGCTGTAATCTAACATTTAGGATTTATATCAGATCAACATACACAAATACACAATTTACATCGATTGGAGCTTGTAACTTGATAGCGCAGTTGGGAAGCGCGGTACTCAAGTAAGGTATATGTCGTAAGTTTAACTGCTACTCGAGGTGAACTTCTTCTTTATGTGTTTAATAAAAAAAATGTTTAATTACATATCTACTTTTGAACTTATTCGTTCATTACAAAACTTATAATTTAATATTAGTCAAATTGCTTCGGTATGCGTGAATCCTTGCGATATTGCATGATGACATTCTATTAACATAATAAATTTCACCGTAATCTCATGTTTAGAATTTATATCAGTTCTACATACATACAGACACAATTTACACCGATTGGGGCTTGTATCTGGATAGCGTAGTTGGTTAGCGCGGTACTCTATCAAGTTACGAGCTTCAATCGATGTAAATTGTGTATTTATGTATGTAGACCTGATATAAATACTAAATATGAGATTAAAGTCAAATTTTTTATATTAATAGAATGTGAACATGCAATATCGCAAGGAATCATACATACCGAAGCAATTTGACCAATATTAAATCATAAGTTTCGTTATGAACGAATAAGTTCAAAAGTAAATAAATAGTTAAACATTTTTTATATTAAACACATGAAGAACAAGTTTACCTCGAGTAAGATTTAAATCTACGATATGTACCTTGCTAGAGTACCGTGCTAATCAACTGGGCTACCAAGATTCAAGCTCCAAGTTGGACAGAGATGAATCATAACATTAAAAATTTGTACAAGTAATTAAATAAAGTAAATAAAATAAGGGGTAAGGATTAAAATAAAAAAACAACCACTTAGCGGGGTTGTTGTTAATAATCGCATTTAAAGACGTCTTGAAAGGGTAAACAGCTGGTTTTGTGGCTTACAGTCACAGCACATTCACTTTCTTCGTTTCGTTTACAAAACAACAAGGTAAAGTACTTAACGGTTTTCAGCAATCATTAATACCAAATAATTATTTTCTGGGTTAGTCAGTTATCTAACCACAACATCAAACTTTCACTATTCGAATATCTCTAGGGGATTTTCGGAACAGACCTTGAAGTCACAAAGAAGACAGGCAGAGAAGTCGATTTCCATTTTCAATTTTGATACATTACATACCAAACTGACTTAACTTACGGCTTACGAAGAACCAACCCACATTCCACAAATACCAAATAGATTTCACTTGAAGCTTGCAAACCCATCCCTCAATTCAAAAAAAGTCGACTTGTTGCGAACGCGAACGTGAACGCGAACGAAGACTCAGACGCAGATACAGACATAGACACAGTCTCCGACACAGGCACAGACACAAACATAGACACACACACACAAGCACAGACACAGACTCAGACAGAGACACAGACACAGACACCGACACAGACACAAACATGGACACATACACAAACAAAGAAACGCACGCAAGCCAACACATAACACATCAGCACAGCACAGCAAACCAAAAAAAAACCCAAAACAAACAAAAAAAACAAAAAAAAAAAAAACAAAACAAAAAAAAAAAACAAAAAACAAAAACCAAAAACCAAAAAAAAACAAACAAAAAACCCAAAAAAATAAAAACAAAAAAAACCCAAACCAAAACCAAACAACAAAAAAAAACACAAAACAAACCAAAAAAAAAAAAACAAAAAAAAAAAAAACAAACCAAAAAAACAAAAAAAACAAAATAAAAAAAACCCAAAAACCCAAAAAAAAAAAAAAAACAAAAAAAAAACCCAAAACCCAAACAAAAAAAAAAAACCAAAAAAAACACCCAAAACCAAAACTAAACCAAACAAAAAACAAAAAAAAAAACAAACAAAACCCAAAACCAAAACAAACCCAAAAAAACCAAAAACAAAAAACCCAAAACAAAAAAAAAAAATTTTCCCAAAACAAAAAACAAAAAAAACCAAAACAAACAAAACCAAAAAAAAAAAAAAACAAACAAAAACCAAACAAAACCCAAAAAAAAACAAAAACCCAAAAAAAAAAACCAAACAAAAAACACAAACACAAAACAAACACAAAACCAACAAAACACAAACACAAACAAAACAACAAAACACAAACAAACAAACAAACACCACAAAACAAACACAAAACAAACACAAACACAAACACAAACAAAATACAAAAAAAAAAACAAACACAAAACAAACAAACAAACAAAAAAAAAAAAAACAAAAAAACAAAAAAAACACAAACACAAAACACAAACACAAAACAAACACAAACACAAACAAACAAACAACACAACACAAACAACACAACACAAACACAAACACAAACACACAAACACAAACACAACAAAAACACAAAACACAAAAACAAAACAACAAACACAAAAAACAAAACACAAACACAAAACAAAACAACAAACAAAAACACAAACACAAACACAAAACAAACACAAACAAAACAACAAAAACAAACCAAACCACAACACAAAAAACACAAACACAAACACAAACACAAACACAAACAAAACAAACACAAACACCACAAAACACAAACACAACACAACACAAACAAAACAAACACAAACACAAACACAAAACACAACACAACACAAACAAAACAAACACAACACAACACAAAAACAACACAACACAAACACAAACACAAAACAAACACAAACACAAACCAAACAACCAAACAAACACAACACAAACACAACCAAAACACAACACAGCACAGACAAAACACAGCAAAACACACAACACAACACAGACACAAACAAAACACAACAACACAAACAAACAAACAACACAAAACAACACAAACAACACAGACACAACAAACAAACACAAACAAACACAACACAAACAAAAACACAACACAACACAACACAACACAACACAACACAACACAAACAGACACAAACACAAACACAAACAAACACAAAAAAACACAACACAACACAAACACAACACAAACAACAAACACAACACAACACAACACAAACAACACAAAACAAACACAAACAAAACAAACAAAACAAACACAACACACAAAAACAAACACAACACAAACACAACACAACACAACAAAACACAACACAACACAACACAACACAAACACAACACAAACACACAAACAACAACACAACACAACACAAACACAACACAACAAAACCAACCAAAAAAACAACAAACCAAACACAACCAAAAAAACAAAAAACAAACCAAACCAAAAAAACACAAACCAACAAAACACAACAACACAAACACAAACACAACACAACACAAACAAACACAACACAAACAACACAAAACAAACACAAAACAAACAAACACAACACAAACACAAACACAAACAACAAACACAAACACAACACAAACACACACAACACAGAAAAAAACACAACAAACACAAACACAACACAAAAACAAAAACAAACACAAAACAAACACAAACACAAACACAAAACAAAAAACACAAAAACAACAAACAAAACACAAACACAAACAAAACACAAACACAAAACAAACACAAAACACAAACACAAACACAAACACAAACACAAACACAAACACAAACACAAAAAACACAAACACAAACACAAACAAACACAAACACAAAACACAAACACAAACAAACACAAACACAAAAACAAACAAAACACAAACAAACACAAACAAACACAAAAACAACAAAACACAAACACAAACAAAACACAAAACAAACACAAACACAAACAAAACAACACAACACAACACAACACAACACAACACAACACAAACACAAAACCAACACAAACAAAACACAAACACAAACACAAACACAAAACAAACACAAACACAAACACAAACACAAACACAAACAAACAAACAAACAACAAACAACACAACACAACACAAACACAAACACAAACACAAACACAAACGAACAGAAAAACACAAACACAAACACAAACAACAAACAAACACAAACAAACAACACAACACAAAACAGAAAACACAAACAAACAAAACACAAAACAAAACACAAAACAAACAAACAACACAAACAACAACACAAAACAAAACAACACAAACACAAAACAACACAAACACAAACAACAAACAAAACACAACACAAACACAACAACAAACACAAACAAAAACAACACAAACACAAACACAAACACAAAAAACAACAAAACACAAACACAACACAAAAACAACAAACACAAAAACAAAACACAACACAAAACACAACACAAACACAAAACAAACACAAAACACAAACAACACAAACAACACAACAAAACACAAAACAAACCAAAAACCAAAAAAAACAAACACAAAAAACACAAACCAAACACAAACAAACAAACACAAACCAACAAACACAAACAAACACAAACACAACACAAAACAAAACACAAACACAAACACAAACAAACACAAACACAAACAAACAAACACAAACACAAACAACAAAAAAACAAAACACAAACACAAAAACACAAACACAAAAACAAAAACACAAACACAAACACAAACACAAACACAAACACAAAACAAACCAAACAAACACAAAACAAACACCACAAACAAACACAAACACAAACAAAACACAAACACAAACACAAAACAAACAAACACAAACAAAAACAAACACAAACAAAACACAACACAAACACAAACACAAACACAACACAACACAACACAACACAACACAAACAAAACAAACAAACAAAAAACAAACACAACACAAACAAACAAACAAAACAAACAAACAAACAAACAAACAAACAAACCCCAAAACACAAAACAAACAAACAAAAACAAAACAAAAAACAAACAAACCAAAAAAAAACAAACAAACAAAAACAACACAAAAAAACAAAACAAACACAACAAAACAAACAAACAAAACAAAAAACAAAAACAAACAAAAAAAAAACAAAACACAAACAAAACAAACAAACAAACAAAACAAACAAAACAAAAACAAAAAAACAAACACAACAAACACAAACAAAACAAACAAAACAAACAACACAAACACAAAACAAACAAAACAAACAAAACACAAACAAACACAAACAAACAAAACAAACAAACACAAACACAAACAAACAAACAAAAACAAACAAAAACAAAAACAAACAACAAAAGACAAGACAAACACAAACAAACAAGACAAAAGACAAACAAACAAACAAAACAAACAAACAAACAAACAAACAAAACACAAACAAACAAACAAAACAAACAAACACAAACAAACAAAAAACAAACACAACACAAACACAAACACAACACAAAACAAACAACCAAAACACAACACAAACAAAAACACAAACACAAAACAAAACACAAACACAAACAACAAAACACAAACACAAACACAAACAAAACACAAACAACACAAACACAAACACAACACAACACAACACAAACACAAACAAACAAACACAACACAACACAACAAAACACAACACAAACACAAAAACAACACAACACAAAACACAGACAGACACAGACACAACACAGACACAGACAACACAGACAACACAGACACAGACACAACACACAAGACACAGACAAACAAGACACAAACAGACAAGACAAACAGACAAGACAAACAAGAAAACCGAAAGACAAGACAAGACAGAACAGAACAGACAAGACAAGACAAGACAGAACAAAAAAACAAAACAAAACAAGACAGAAAAACAAACAAAGAACAAACAAAACAAACAAACAAAACAAACACAAACAAAACAAACAAAACAAACAAAAAACAAACAAAACAAACACAAACACAACAAACAAAAAAACAAAAAACAAAAACAAACAAACACAAACAAAACAAACAAACAAACAAACAACAAACAAACACAAACAAACAAAAACAAACAAAAACAAAACAAACAAACAAACACAAACAAAAAAACAAACAAACAAACAAACACAAACACAAAACAAAACAAACAAAAAAACAAATAAACACAAACAAAAACAAACAAACAAACAAAACAAACAAAAAACACAAACAAACAAACAAAAAAACAAACAAACAAACACAAACACAACACAACACAACACAACACAAACACAAACACAACACAACAAACACAACACAACAAAACACAACACACACAAACACAGCACAACAAAAAACACAACACAACACAACAACAACACAACACAACACAACACAACACAAACACAAACACAAACAAACAACACAACACAACACAAACACAAACACAAACACAACACAAACAAAACACAAAAACAAACACAACACAACACAGACAAACACAACAAACAAACACAACACAACACAAACAAAAAACACAAACACAAACACAAACACAAACACAAACAAAAACACAAACACAAACACAAAACAACACAACACAAACACAAAACACAAACAAACAACACAAAACACAACAAACACAAACAAAACACAAACACAAACAAAACAAAACAAAACAAACAAACACAAACAAACACAAACACAACACAAACACAAACACAAACACAAAACACAAACAAACACAAACAAACACAAACACAAACAAACAACACAAACACAAACAAAACACAAACACAAACACAAACACAAACACAAACAAAACACAAACACAAACACAAAACCAAACACAAACAAAAACACAAACACAAAACAAAACACAAACAAACAAAACACAACACAAAAAACAAACAAAACACAAACAAAAAACACAAACACAAAACACAAACACAAACACAAACACAAAACCAAAAACAAACACAAACACAAACACAAAAACAAACAAACAAACACAAACACAAACAAACAAACACAAAAAAACACAAACACAAACACAAACACAAACAACACAAACAAACACAAAAAACAAACAAACAAAACAAACACAAAAAAAACAAACAAAAACAAACAAACACAAACACAAACAAAAAACAAAACAAACAAAAAAAAAACAAACAAACAAACAAAAAACAAACACAAACAAACAAACCAAACAAAAAACAAAAAACAAACACAAACAAACACAAACAAAAACAAAAAACACAAACACAAACACAAACACAAACACAAACAAAAACACAAACAAAACAAACAAACAAACACAAAACAAACAAACAAACAAACAAACAAACACAAACAAACACAAACAAAAAACAAACAAACAAACAAACACAAACAAACAAAAAAAACAAACAAAAAACAAACACAAACAAACAAAACACAAACAAACACAAACACAAAACAAACAAAACACAAACACAAACAAACACAAACACAACAACAAACAAACACAGACAAACACAACACAACACAACACAACACAACACAACAAAAACAAACAACACAACACAACACAAACAACACAACAACAAACAACAAAACAAACACAACAAAAACAAAAACACAACACAACACAAACAAAACAAAAACACAACAAAACAAACAACACAAACAACACAACACAAAACAACAAAACACAAACACAAACAAAAAAACAAAACAACAAACACAAACACAAAACAAAAACAAACACAAACACAAACACAAACACAAACACAAACAACAAACACAAACAAACAAAACACAAACACAACACAAACACAAACACAAACACAAACACAAACACAAACACAAACACAAACACAAAAACAAAACACAACCAACAAAAACACAACACAAACAAAACACAAACACAAACCAAAACCCAAAACACAACACAAAACACAAACAACACAAACACAAACACAAAACAAACCAAACAAACAAAAACACACACAACACAAACACAAAACAAACACAAAACACAAACACAACACAACACAACACAGAACAAACAACAAACACAAACACAAACACAAACAAAACACAACACAAACACAAACAAAACACAAAACACAAACACAAACAACAAACACAAACACAAACACAAACACAACACAAAACAAACACAAACAAACAAACACAAACACAAAAAACAAACACAAACACAAACAACAAAACACAAACACAAACACAACACAAACACAAACACAAAACACAAAAACACAAACACAAACACAAACACAAACACAAAACACAACACAAAAAAACACAAACACAACAACAAACACAAAACAAAACAAAACACAAACAAAACACAAACAAAAACCCACAAACACAAACACAAACAAAACAAAAAACACAAACCTCACAAACAAAACACCACAAACACAAACACAAACACAAACAAAACACAACACAAACACAACACAACAACACAAACACAAAACAAAACACAAACACAAACACAAACAAAAAAACCAAACACAAACACAAACACAAACACAAACACAAACCAAAAAAACAAAAACAAACACAAACACAAAAACCAAACAAAAACAAACACAAAACAAACACAAACACAAACACAAACAAAAACACAAACACAAACACAAACACAAACAAAACCAAACACAAACACAAACACAAACAAAAACACAAACACAAACAAAACAAAACACAAACAAAACAAAAAAAAAACACAAAACAAACACAACAAAACAAAACAAACAAACCAAACAACAAAACAAAAACACAAAAAAAAACAACACAAACACAAAACACAACACAACACAAAACACAACACAACACAACACAACACAACACAACAAACACAACAAAACAACACAAACAACACAAAACAACACAACACAACACAAACAACACAACACAAAAAAACACAACACAAACACAAACAAACACAAACAAACACAAACACAAACACAAAAACAAAAAAACAACACAAAACAACACAACCAAACACAAAAACAAACACAAATAACAAAACACAAACACAAACCAACACAAACCCCCACAAACCCCCAACAACACAACACAACACAAACACAAACACAACACAAAAAACACAAACCACCGACACAACACAACAGACAACAAAACAGACACAAAAGACACAGACACAGACACAACACAGACCGACACAAACACAACACAAAACAACACAACCGACACAACACAAAACAAAAACAAACACAACACAAACACAACACAACACACAAACACAACACAAACAAACACAACACAACAAAACACAACACAACACAACACAAACAAAACAACAACACAAACACAAAAACAAACCAAAAAAAAAAAACAAACAAACAAAACAAACACAAAAACCAAACCAAACCAAACAAACACAAACCAACACAAACACAACACAAACACAAACACAAACACAAACACAAAAACACAAACAAAACAAAACACAAACACAACACAACACAACACAACAAAACAAACAAACAAAACAACACAAACACAAACACACAACACACCACAACACAACACAAACACAACACAACACAACACAACACAACACAAACAAACAACACAAACAAACAAAACAACACAACAAACAACACAACAAACACAACAAAAACCAAAACAAAAAACAACCAAACAAAACACAAACCAAACAAACAAACACAAACCAAACCAAACCAAACACAAACACAAACAAACAAACACAAACACAAAAAACACAAACAAAAAACAACACAACACAACACAAACAAAACACAAAACAACACAACACAACACAAAACACAAACACAACACAAACACAAAACAAACACAACACAAAACAAACAAAAACACAACACAAAACACAAACAAACCAACACAACACAACACAACACAACAAACAAAACAACACAAACACAAACACAACACAAACACAAACACAAACACAAACACAAACACAAACACAAACACAAACACAAACACAAAACAAACACAAACACAAACACAAAACACAAACAACAAACCAAACACAAAAACAAACACAAACAACAAACACAAACACAAACACAAACAAACAAACACAAAACAACAAACAAAACAAACAAACACAAACAACAAACACAAACACAAACAAAAAACACAACAAACACAAAAACACAAACACAAACACAAACACAAACACAAACACAAAACAAACACAAACACAAAACAACACAAACAACACAAACACAACACAAACACAAAACAAACACAACACAAAAACAAACACAAACCAAAAACAAACACAAAAAGACAAAAACAAAACACAAAACAAAACACAAAACAAAACAAACAAACACAAACAAAAACACAAAAACAAAACAAAACAAACACAAACACAAAACAACAAACAAACACAAACAAACACAAACAAAACACAAACACAAAACACAAACAAAACACAAACACAAACACAAAACAAACACAAACACAAACACAAACACAAACACAAACACAAAAAAAACAAACAAAAACCAAACAAACAAACAAACACAAACACAAACACAAACACAAAACAAACACAAACACAAACACAAAACAACACAAACAAACACAAACAAACAAACACAAACAAAAACAAAACACAAACAAAACACAAACACAAAAAACACAAACAAAACACAAAACACAAACACAAACACAAACACAAACACAAACACAAACAAACACAAACACAAACACAAAAAAACACAAACAAAACACAAACACAACACAACACACAAACAAACACAAACAACACAAACAACACAAACACAACAAACACAACACAAACACAAACAAAAACAAAACAAACAAACACAACACAAAACAAACAAAAACAACAAACAAACAAAACAAAAACAAACACAAAACAAACAAAACAAACACAAACAAAACAAAACAAAAGACAAACAAACAAACAAACACAAACAAACAAACAAAACAAAAAACAAACAAACAAAACAAACAAAACAAACAAAACAAACAAACAAACAAAAACAAACAAACAAAACAAACACAAAAAACAAACAAACAAACAAACAAACAAACAAACAAACAAACAAAAACAAACAAAAACAAACAAACAAAACAAACAGAACAAACAGAAAGACAAGACAGAACAAGACAGAAAGACAAAAGAACAGAACAGAGACAGAGACAGAGACAAGACAAGACAGAGACAGAGACAAGACAGAGACAGAGACAGAAGACAGAGAAGACAGAGACAGAGACAGAACAGAGACAGAGACAAGACAGAGACAGAGAAGAGACAGAGACAGAGAAACAGAGACAGAGACAGAGACAGAGACAGAGACAGAGACAGAGACAGAGACAGAGACAGAAACAGAAGAGACAAGACAGAGACAGAGACAGAGACAGAGACAGAGACAGAGACAGAACAGAACAGACAGAAAGACAACAGAGACAGAGACAGAGACAGAGACAGAGACAAGACAGAAAGACAGAGACAGAGACAGAGACAGAGACAGAGACAGAGACAGACAGAGACAAAAACAGAACAGAGACAGAAAAGACAAGACAAGACAGAGACAGAGAAGAGACAGAGACAGAGACAGAGACAAGACAGAGACAGAGACAAGACAGAGACAGACAGAACAGAGACAGAGAACAGAGACAGAACAAGAGACAGAACAGAGACAGAGACAAGAGACAAGACAGAACAGAGACAAACAAGACAGAACAGAGACAAGACAGAGACAAACAGAGACAGAGACAGAGAAGAACAGAGACAGAGACAGAGACAGAGAAGAGACAGAGACAGCAGAGACAGAGACAGAGACAAGAGAAAACCCAGAGAAGAGACAGAGCAAGGACAGAGACAGAGACAGGAAACAGAGACAGAGACAAGAGACAGAGACAGACAGAGACAGAACAGAGACAGAGACAGAGACAGAGACAGAGACAAACAGAACAGAGACAGAGACAGAGACAAACAGGACAGAAAAGACAGAAACAAACAGAGAAGACAGAGACAGACAGAGACAGAGACAGAACAGAGACAGAGACAGAGACAGAACAGAGACAGAGACAGAGACAGAGACAGAACAGAGACAGAGACAGAGACAGAGACAGAGACAGAGACAGAGACAGAGACAGAACAAGAACAGAGACAGAGACAGAGACAGAGACAGAGACAGAGACAGAGACAGAGACAGAGAAGAGACAGAGACAGAGACAGAACAGAGACAGAGACAGAGAAACAGAGACAGAGACAAGACAGAGACAGAACAGGACAGAGACAGAGACAGAAAACCAGAGACAGAGACAGAGACAGAGACGAGACAGAGACAGAAACAGAGACAGAGACAGAGACAGAGACAGAGACAGAACAGAGACAGAGACAGAGAAGAGACAGAGACAAACAGACACAGAACAGAACAAACAAACAAACAGAGACAGAAAGGACAGAGACAAACAAAACAAACACAAACAAACAAAGACAAGACAAAACACACAAGCACAAACAAGCAAAGACAAGACAAGAAAGACAAGACAAGACAAGACAAGACAAGACAAGCACAACACAAGCACAACACAACACAACACAACACAACACAAGCACAACACAACACAACACAACCAACAAAGCACAACACAAGCACAACACAAGCAAACACAAGCACAACACAAGCACAAGCACAAGCACAAGCACAAAGCACAGCACAAGCACAAGCACAAGCACAAGCACAAGAAAAAACGGCAACAAACGCAAACAACACAACCGAACACAAACACAAAACAAAACAAGGCAAGACAACACAAACACAAAACAAAACAAAACAAACACAAAACAAACAAAACACAAACACAAACACAAACACAAACAAAACACAAACAAAACAAACAAAACAAACACAAACACAAACACAAACACAAACAAAACAAACACAAACACAACACAACACAAAACAAACTCAAACACCAACACAACGCAAGCACAAGCGAACACGAACACAAAGAACACATACACGATTACGAACACGAATACAAACACGAACATGAACACGAACAGAAACACAAACACGTACGGTAAGGTTAGATTAATATAATCACGGTTTAGGTTAGGTCGATGTTCGCGTGAAATATTTTTTAAACTGTCTTAAAACAGCTGCTTTTGCTGGGAGGTGGAATGTGAGTGCTTTTTTCCAAGCGGCGCGGGTTCAAACCTGGTCGATGGAGCCGTTGTTCTAAACGGAGAACAAATGTAGCAGTCCTTCTCAGATAGAAAGTAAAACTCTAGGTCCATGGCAATACCATGTTTGACACGTTAAATATCCCTTACTGAAGGTGGAATTTCTTTCTTTCAAAATTATAGTGACGGGTAGTGCTGATAACCATTATTTGTGATGCGCATAGAGATGTCTGACATTTCCGTTAGTGTCTAGATCTCTGTCCACAAATACAAAAAAATTACTTTCTTCTAAAAAGGGTGAGGAACATGGGACTTTTCTATCTAGTGAAAAAAAAAAAAATGGCCCTTTAATAATTGGAACATACCCGTATCAATTTCTTTATTCCGCGCCGTATAGGTTTTTCAGCTGTCGTAGCATTTCCCGATTCTGTGTATGTGCACAACTAACCTACAAAAGTGACAAATTAGTTCTTTACCTTTAGTTACTACCAAAAATTAATAACATGGTTTTTCATTACATACAAATGACTAGTTAAGTATCGAACTTCACTACAGCATTACGATAATTTTTCAATTTTGATTGTTGTTTCAGAAAAAATGTGTAAAGCTCGGCAAGAGAGGGCAACTCTCGTTCAATGACACACTCACGCTCGTGGAACTTCCCGAATTGAAAACAGTGCTTTCTTTTAGTTGTATAAATAGCTATTAGTTTCCAACCACTTAAATAAGAATCTACATTGTGATGTCTTTGCACTAAAAAATTTGGATGCTTCTGTGTCCATGGCAGCTGTACCGGGTGGCCAACTACGAATGGACGCCGGTTATATTTCGGGAACTGTCAATCTGACATTAGAGAAAAAATACTAATAGGTAAATCGCTAGAAATTATTTTCAATTACGAAAGATGGCCGCTAGGGGATACCCAATACCAAATGAAAAATCGCTTTTTCTGAAATCGACATTATAAAGATATATCCAAAATAGTTTTATTATAAACTACATAAGCTTAGAAACATTTTGTTTTTTAATTTTATTTTTGTTAAATGATGGTGGAGGGGGTAAGTGTTCACTTGAGAAAATGCCATAACTTCTTTTTTAACTCAACCTATTATTATAAACTGAGTGTCATTTGACAGAGGCTTCTCGAATACTTCTAATAAAATATTAACATTGTCGGTTTAGTATATTTTATAGCCGCTAGATGGCGTTTTGTGCCAAAGGCGTAAATTTTTTCAATTGCAAATGCGAAAAATAACACAAAACAATAGCCACTTTAAATATTGATTTGCGTCAAAATAATTTAGCTACATTAAAGTTTTCGTTTTTATTAACGAACCGTTGATATCAAAATGCCGTTAACAAATAAAATAACATTTGATATGCTTGCTATATATTTCGAATGCATGAAGAATTCAACTGTTGCTGCAAGAGTTTCTAAATTAAATAGAAAATGAAAGTCCAAACATATTGATGAAAACCGTCATCTTTCTCAAGACCGACAATGTATGCAAAAAGAGAATGAAATGGAAGCTAGGTAAATAATAAGCATCTCTTAGCGAAGGTATGCGTCATAAACGTTACTAGGCTGTGCTGTACAAAGTGGAAGAATGCGTCAAAATGTTAAAACATTTTAGTTTCATGCCAGTGTCATTTAGTTGCTATTTTTTTTGTTCTTGATTTTCAAATCGCATTGATACCATTTCGTGTTATTGTTTTTTCGGTATGTTTATTTTTGGCAATAACTCTGGTATGAGTTAATGGAATTGAACAAACTTGGTCTCGTTCTACACTTTTGATGCATAAACATTGTTCGAATAGATTTCGCCGTTGTAGCTATTTTCACAACAACAATTACTGGGTTTCATGTGCAAACCGCAACCTTCATCGTTTTCCAACCAAATATCTATAAAAATTCAGGGCAATGACAGAGACAGAGACAGAGACAGAGACAGAGACAGAGGCAGAGGCAGTGACAGAGACAGAGACAGAGACAGAGACAGAGACAGAGACAGAGACAGAGACAGAGACAGAGACAGAGACAGAGACAGAGACAGAGACAGAGACAGAGACAGAGACAGAGACAGAGACAGAGACAGAGACAGAGACAGAGACAGAGACAGAGACAGAGACAGAGAAACAGAGACAGAGACAGAGACAGAGACAGAGACAGAGACAGAGACAGAGACAGAGACAGAGACAGAGACAGAGACAGAGACAGAGACAGAGACAGAGACAGAGACAGAGACAGAGACAGGCACAGACACAGCACAAGCACAAGCACAAGCACAAGCACAAGGACATGCTCAAGCACAAGCACAAGCTCAAACACAAGCACAAGCACAAGCACAAGCACAAGCACAAGCACAAGCACAAGCACAAGCACAAGCACAAGCACAAGCACAAGCACAAGCACAAGCACAAGCACAAGCACAAGCACAAGCACAAGCACAAGCACAAGCACAAGCACAAGCACAAGCACAAGCACAAGCACAAGCACAAGCGCAAGCGCAAACGCAAACAATCACACACCCGAACACAAACACAAACACAAACACAAGTGCAAGCACATACACAAACACAAATACAAATACAAACACAAACACAAACACAAACACAAACACAAACACAAACACAAACACAAACAAACACAAACAAACACAAACAAACACAAACACAAACACAAACACAAACACAAACACAAACACAAACACTAACACAATCACAAACACAAACTCAAACACCAACACAAGCGCAAGCACAAGCGAACACGAACACGAACACGAACACATACACGATTACGAACACGAATACAAACACGAACATGAACACGAACAGAAACACAAACACGTACGGTATAAGGTTAGATTAATATAATCACGGTTTTAGGTTAGGTCGATGTTCGCGTGAAATATTTATTTAAACTGTCTTAAAAACAGCTGCTTTCTTTGCTGCAAGGGAGGTGGAATGTGAGTGCTTGCTTTTCTTCCAAGCGGCGCGGGTTCAAACCTGGTCGATGGAGCCGTTGTTCTGAAACGGAGAACAAATGTAGCAGTCTTTCTCAGATAGAAAGTAAAACTCTAGGTCTCATGGCAATACCATGTTTGACACGTTAAATATCCCTTACTGAAGGTGGAATTTCTTTCTTAGATCAAAATTATAGTGACGGGTAGTGCTGATAACCATTATTTGTTGATGCGCATAGAGATGTCTGACATTTCCGTTAGTGTCTAGATCTCTGTCCACAAATACAACAAAAATTACTTTCTTCTCTAAAAAGGGTGAGGAACATGGGACTTTTCTATCTAGTGAGAAAAATAAAAAAAAAATGTTGCCGCTTTAATAATTGGAACATACCCGTATCAATTTCTTTATTCCGCGCCGTATAGGTTTTTCAGCTGTCGTAGCATTTCCCGATTCTGTGTATGTGCACAACTAACCTACAAAAGTGACAAATTAGTTCTTTACCTTTAGTTACTAACCTAAAAAATTAATAACATGGTTGCCATGTCCTACATTACTTACTACATACATGACTAGTTAAGTATCGAACTTCACTACAGCATTACGATAATTTTTCAATTTTGATTGTTGTTTCAGAAAAAATGTGTAAAGCTCGGCAAGAGAGAGTTTTTTCAACTCTCGTTCAATAGACACACTCACGCTCGTGTGCCCAACATTCAACTCGAATTGAAAAACAGTGCTTTCTTCTCTAGTTGTATAAATAGCTATTAGTTTCCAACCACTTAAATAAGAATCTACATTGTGATGTCTTTGCACTAAAAGGGGGGAATTTGGAGATGCTTCTGTGTCTCCATGGCAGCTGTACCGGGTGGCCAACTACGAATGGACGCCGGTTATATTTCGGGAACTGTCAATCTGACATTAGAGAAAAAAATACTAATAGGTAAATCGCTAGAAATTATTTTCAATTACGAAAGATGGCCGCTAGGGGACGTACACCAATACCAAATGACAGAATCGCTTTTTTTTCTGAAATCGACATTATAAAGATATATCCAAAATAGTTTTATTATAAACTACATAAGCTTAGAAACATTTTGTTTTTTTAGCATTTCTCTATATTTTGTTAAATGATGGTGGAGGGAGAGGTAAGTGTTCACTTGAGAAAATGCCATAACTTCTTTTTAACTCAACCTATTATTATAAACTGAGTGTCATTTGACAGAGGCTTCTCGAATACTTCTAATAAAATATTAACATTGTCGGTTTAGTATATTTTATAGCCGCTAGATGGCGTTTTGTGCCAAAGGCGTAAATTTTTTCAATTGCAAATGCGAAAAATAACACAAAACAATAGCCACTTTAAATATTGATTTGCGTCAAAATAATATTAGCTACATTAAAGTTTTTCGTTTTTTATTAACGAACCGTTGATATCAAAATGCCGTTAACAAATAAAATAACATTTGATATGCTTGCTATATATTTCGAATGCATGAAGAATTCAACTGTTGCTGCAAGAGTTTCTAAGGTATTAAATAGAAAATGAAAGTCCAAACATATTGATGAAAACCGTCATCTTTCTCAAGACCGACAATGTATGCACAAAAAGAGAATGAAATGGAAGCTAGGTAAATAATAAGCATCTCTTAGCGAAGGTATGCGTCATAAACGTTACTAGGCTGTGCTGTACAAAGTGGAAGCAATGCGTCAAAATGTTAAAACATTTTAGTTTCATGCCAGTGTCATTTAGTTGCTATTTTTCAAACTTTGTTCTTGATTTTTCAAATCGCATTGATACCATTTCGTGTTATTGTTCGGGTTTTTCGGTATGTTTATTTTTTGGCAATAACTCTGGTATGAGTTAATGGAATTGAACAAACTTGGTCTCGTTCTACTTACTTAATAATCTGATGCATAAACATTGTTCGAATAGATTTCGCCGTTGTAGCTAGGGGGCCCTGTTTCACATTACAACAAATACTGCGCGTTATCATGTGCAAACCGCAACCTTCTATCTGTTTTCCAACCGAAGATATCTATAAAACTGCACTGTCTAGTTGAGCAACTGAAATAGTTTGCATACAGTCTCTTATTTGTCCAATCATGCTATCCCATGTAGTGCATCCGGTTGCAAAAACCATATCTTTTACTCGATCCCATAAATAAAAATCCAGGCATGTTAAATCTGGTGATCTAGTCAGCCCGTCATATCCATCTATCAGGGTAGTTGACATCTAAACATTCCGGAACATTTACAACGAAGTGAGCTGGACAGCCATCATGCTGGAACAGCAACTCTAGGTCATTGTCAACATTTAGTTGGTTATTAAAAAAGAATGGGCATAATTCGCCCTCCTAGAATTCCTGCCCAACAATTTACAGACCAACGACCTTGGTGCTGAACTTCTCGCATCCAGTGCGGATTCGTTCTTGACCAATAGCGCGTATTATGGAGACTGACAGCTCTATTGCTATGAAAAGTGACCTCATCTGTCCACAATATACGTGAAAGAACTTACCGACCTTCTACCATCATACCCAAAATCCAGTGGCAATGGTCTAGTCTTCGAGGCAAGATCTGCAGCAGTCAATGCCTGGTGAAGGACTAAGTGATATGAATGTAACCTGAAACAAGAAGTAACCACTGTTGCAACAAGCAATTACTGGTTTTTGTAGGGAAAGCATTAAGTAAACCGTTGTAAGTTTATAGTGGTGGTTCAAAATCCTATGCTCCTTTGAGAATGTTTTGAACGATAGTAAGAGTTACTCTCAGGTCCTGCGCAATAGTTCTAGCACTAATAGTACTAATAAGTGAGGATTAAACTGGACATAAGCTAAAACATTAATAATGATCTTTTCGATGCGTTGGCTGTTGTACACGGGAACATGAACGTTCCAGTTTGCAAACGATGGAGAACTCGAAGAAAAACTGTTTTACTCGGGTGGCGTCTATCAGGATATTGCTGCGCACATACCCTTGCAACAACTGTAGAATTTCTCATTCGTTCAAAATAAACATCCATCATATCGAATTGTTCGTTGATATAAAGCATTTTGTAACACGACAACGCAACACGAACAAGAAAAACTCGAACAATAACAAGAACAAGCTTTGAAAAAGAGATTGCAGCTCTGTATTGAACAGTACGGGTGACAATTTGAACATTTGGGGCGCCGTTAGTTCTTCAGTATTAGGACTGTTGCACACCATTTTTCTACAAAAGCGGTCCTTTTTTATTCGCTCTAAATTAAAGATACGCTGGTCAGGGAACATTTAGTATATCAAATGTTATTCCTTTGTTTTAATAGCTTAATCATTAATAAATTTTAATAATTAATGGCAGTTAAACCTGCTCTCTAATTTAGTTACTTATAAAATATATTTTTACACTTATTTTTTTCATATTGTGTAACGAAAGAAGATATCAACTAACGGTTTTCATCAACGTCTATATTTTTTATGCTCTTTCTCGTGAGTTTAAAATAATTATACCTTTACATTTAAACTTTTTGAGAAAATTGCAAAAATTTACGGCTTAGTCACGAAACGCCATCTACCACCTAAATAAAAATTAACCGAAAATGTTAATATTTTATTAGAAGTATCCGAGAAGCCTCGATCAAACGAGATTCAGTTTATAAAAATCGGTTGAGTTAAAAAGAAGTTATGGCATTTTCTCAAGTGAACATTTACCTCTCCCCCTCCTATCATTTAAACAAATGCTAAAATAGGAAATGTTTCTGAGCTTACGTAGTTTATAACAAAACTATTTTCGACATATCTTGATAATTAAGCCGATTTTCTAATTTGGTGTTGCTGTACGCTCCCTAGCGGCCATCTTTCGAACTTTAAAATAATTTCCGTCGATTTATATTGACCGATTTACCTATTAGTATTTTTTCTTCCAATGTTGTCAGGTTGAGAGTTCCTGAGATATGGTCGGCGTCCATTCTTAGTTGGCTACCCTGTACAAAAAGTAATTTGACCTCGATCAAACATCAGCTTTGGTGACGTTCATGGAATGTCATTATTTCAATAAATACAATTTCAAAATTTTCGCATGGTCATCACAAACAAAATCGTTAGTCGTAAGCAAGTATTAATATACGATATAATTTCGCTTTTTACCTTCATTCTAAGCAAGTATAGAGTTATTTAAATGTTTTGAGAGATTATCTTCGGTGAACAGAATTTTAATCGACATTTGCCATCACGTTATTTCAGTAACATGTTATATTTGAATCAAATGTTAATTAAAACCTACACGTAAGTTTTTTATTTCACTAAAAAGTAGACTAATACTTATAATAATTTAGAATAATTCTCATTTTGTATAAAATAGAAATGTGTGATAGGGCTATAATTGAGGGGTAGTGAACTACAAATAAATGACTGAATACAAAGGTAAAAGTGGCCGGAGAAAAAAATTTGTTTTATTCGTACAAAAAAATACGTCTTCGGTATTCGGAATTTCTTCCTCGTCACGAAAATTACAAAAAGAATTAAAAGAAAAACCAATCACAAAAATAGAAACAAAAGTGAAAGCGATAAAACCAAAGGAAAAAGGAAAAGTGAATAAATCAACAGGAAGACAACCAGTGTACTGGGTGTTTCAGAAAACGTTCCGCTAATTTCTAGGGTAACTAGAATATTAAAAAATAACGTCAGTTTGGTCACAGATATACACGTGTACATCTGTGGTTTGGTTAATAAACATGTGTCCGAAAATGCCTCCCTGTAAAAGTGGCCCCAAAAATCCTCTTTTTTTATCATCTTTCAAACGTTTTAAGATACCTAAATAAAATTGAGATCACAAATATCTTTGATTAGGCCATAAAAGATATTGTTGACAAATTTTTAATATTTTGTATAGGAGCGTCGCTAAAGGGAGGGTGCCACTTATTTTGCCCCCAAACTTTTTTCGTGGGGATAAAAATAGTATTTTTTAAATAATTTGCCACAAAAAAGATACTTTTGTTGAAAGTCAAAGAAATTACTGGTTTGGGAGTAATTTGAGGTTTTAACATGTTTTACCTAAAATAAGAAAACAAAAGAAATATTAAGTTAATTTGATTTACTTAAATTAAGTAGGCTTAGACTGCAGGCTCGCGATTTTTGTTTGACAGATTCCCTTGACACATTGTTGTTGATAGTTTGCAAGCGAAATGCTCTAATTCGACGGTAAACTGTACGAAGGGTTACAGGACGTCCTTGGATTATTTTTAATGAAATTTTAATCAATTACTACATTTGACTAGTTAAACATCTCTGCAAAGTTGGGTCCAAAAATCCCATCTTGGTGTTGCAAAAAAAAATTTTGGGGCCGCTTTTACAGACCAAACTAACGTTATTTCTTAATATTAGAAATTAGCGGAACGTTTTTTGAAACACCCTGTATAAACCCAACACGAAAGCAGAGGAGGTCAGTTCGGTACGGTAAGTCGTTTAAAGTTGGAATATGGATACACGAGAAGAAACCTGAAAAAACAACATTGTACATAATAACACTCGTGGAAATCTTACCATTTTCCAAATGAAATGTACCAGTTGTTTTTTCTGTTTAGATTTTGGTTTGAATAAATACGAATAAATACATTATTTGATCCCGACTGTGACGTAAGAGTATACGTTGAAAAATCTGGAATCTGTGGTAGGACCTGTAACAAACAATATACACCCACGTCACACAAAATTAAAAAACTAATAGCTTAGCTATTGAAATGCGTTTGGTGTTTTTTTAATTTTGTGTGGTATGCGGGTGTATTTTGTTAGCAATACGTTGTTTGTAAATTAAAGAAGCTAAATAAAGTATGAATGAAGAAGGTAAAGTATCTAATCTAGGGGCACCGATTATTATATTTACATCTGAATGCTCAATGCTCTAGACGCGGGACTGACTACAATGTAGTTAGTAGTACTTATATATAATGTTATGTCACATGTACCTGACCTCACCGAGCTGGTAGTGTAGTAGTGACACGACCTGCTTAGCATTCGGGAGGTAATAGGTTCGATTCCCGTTACCGTCTACCTTGTATGAGGTTTTCTCAGGGGGTTTTCCTCATACACATGTAGCGGCATGGTCAAGGCTTATATGCACACCATGTGCGGCTACTTAGGCCAATGCTGGGGTAGTATTTTCCCCCTCAGAACACTAACTCCGTTCCTTCCGATCCTATCCTGACCACACCTATCCTTAATCCCACCATGCATACATACGTAATGTATGTATGCTGGGAATCCACGATTGTGGCTGAAAGAGCTCAGGAAGTTCGAGCAGCAGAGGAGGGAATGAAATACGTTGCCTTTTCGTTTTACTTTCGTACCTGACCTCACAAATTTTCCAACTTCAACTTTTGCTACTCAGTGTTATGGACTTATTTTGTATTATTTTAATAAATATTTATCTATGTATATATATATATATATATATATATATATATATATATATATATATATATATATATATAGGAAGGTTTAAAAGGTGAGAAAACATAAAGAAGTTGCAAGGAAAATATTATAAAAAAAATTACCTGCCAAACAGGGTGCGTTCAAAATAAATAAAAAAATGTTTTCTCTTTATAATTTTAGTCTCAAAATTAATTTCCCTTTTTGACAATTACGAACTTTGACAAATTATTTATTTCTCACCTAGTAAAGAATAAAAACCATCTTGTGAAATGTTTTAGAATTAATTTTTCTTATTTTTTAAATGAATTAAAATTTCCTATTTCTGGAGCTAATTATGAGCTACTTATGTTGCTCTTTTTGTGATAAGTATACTTAGTGCATTTTTAAATACTTATTTTACCTAAAAAGTTTCATGTTTATTTACGGTTGATAATATGTTCTGTTCTGTACCAAACATTTTCAAAATGGCAAAATGACACATTCAAATAACGTCGATTGTCACGAATAATAAACTCAATTTTGTTAAAATTAAATTTCAAAGCCTGCTAATCAATTTCAGTTTACATTCATGTGGTTAACGTAACATGACAACTTACATTTCAGGGCATTTGTTAAATAATTGAAATTCTCTAAACTTAATCTTAAAAACAGTAATGCGACAGAACTAAACGGATTAAAACGAATTAAAAATCAAAACCATTTAATTAATGTCTGAAAGATAAATACACGATTACCTACATCATAATATAGTCGTTATATACAATAGTTACAAATTAAGAAATCAACAGATATATGGAATAATTATAATTAAGTATAAAGAACCAGTTCTTAAATTAAATTACAGCAGGTTAATTGAATTAAAAAAAAGAATGATAGTAGGGGACGCCACTATAGACGGTGGGATTTGAATGGCATGCCGGTGCCGCACCTGCTCTTTTACATTGAAACCAATCCAATCTAGTGGGTGGAGTTGAAATATTTTATATTGTGATTATTGTTAATTTTATAAGCAGAACCATTTTATTTTATGTTAGAGACCATGGGACGATAAATGGTTGTGATTATTGTTTTTAAAGTTGGTTTTGCGAACATTCTATTAATATGCCTCGCCATTCATGTAATTGGTATTTGTTGTTAAGCTTGAAACTACAGTAGTTACCTTTTTACATGACATGTAAAAACTTTCTCAATCATAAGTTACGTATTAATCTTAACGTGAAATTTGTGGTAATCCAGCATTAAACAAGGGTGTATATCTATAAAAAAAAAGTAGCTCAAAAAAGGTACTAGATTAATAACAGTTATTTGTGCAAAATTACATCAATCTATGACGTAGGTACTATTAGTTTATGTAAATGTAAAAGTGACAAAGAAAATTTCGTGAGTTAAAGCACGTCACTTCAGCTGGAAATTATTTTTATAAAAACAATATAACAATGTGTTTGCAATCAAATACCTATACCTTCTAGTTAGGATGATGTGTTAGAATTCCTAAGTATAGAAATACGAAATAACCTATTTAATAGGATCGAGTTTATTTTTGTTAATCTTGCTCACAAGTAGTACATTTCTAATACAGCTATTGATACAACCAAAGAAGAAAGAAATTAAGAAACGCTTTTTTATTGGGTTTTGCACCTATTTTTTTTTAAACTGCATTTTATAATTATGTAACTAATTAGCTAATGGGTTGAGGTTGATAATCGTATGTTAACGATATCGGTAATTTGGTGATAAAGAAATGGTTGATGCAAATTGAAATTATTGCATGGAATCCTAAAATTAATCAATTCCCCCGTACCAAAAATGAATTCGGATGTTAATTCCCTACATCTATAAAAGATTCAAACATCCTTAATACTTGTAGAAACATAATAAGTGGGTATGTCTTTTTGCATGAACTGTAAATGTAGAAAATGCACTGTCACAGGGCCGATCCTAAGGTATCTGCCGCCCGTGTGCGAAAATAATTTTCCCGCTCCCTAACTTCTGATCAACCATAATTTTACCTTAAATAAAACACAGGAAATGTCAAAAAAGTAAATTGTATTTCGGAAAAATAAGTCAGCAGGAACTTACTATAAATTAACCGTTTGTTTGACAATGTTGCTCTCAAGCAACATCATTTTCTGTAGGCGTACATGGACATGCACAGTTACCTATTCAAACCAAATGTCTAGCAGTGTAGCTCTCAGCAGTGGCGTAACGCAAATGTATGAGACTCCCCCGCGAAATTCAACTCGGGCCCCGAATTTTTCATCAATCAAATTATTCAAAAGGAGAAAGAGAGACAATCAATAAAAATTTTATTGGGGTTTGTAGGTATAATTGTACACGAAATTATAAAATAAAAAATTTCTTCTAAATGTAAACATAATAAAATACACTAAAATAAAAGTAGTATAAGACATTAAGATATTAATGTGTAGGCAGCAACGCGCTTGACGCCTGAAATTTTTTTTAACAAACATATCTATTAAACCATCCAAATCAAATTTTTTTGCATGTTGCTGTTCAATACTTATAATCGACAAATCACATAGCCTTTGGTCGGACATAGTACTTCTTAAATAAGTCTTTATCAGTTTTAACTTTGAAAATGATCTCTCCGCCATCGCAACAGTAACCGGTAAAGTCAAAAATAGTAATATAGAAGTGCATACATGCGATAAACATGATGCCGCGCACTTATTTTTTGTTATTATAAAATCACCCCACCCTTTTATCGTTTTCAGCTTGTTCAAGCCTTATGCAAAAACTGCTTTCAGAGATAGAATTTGATTTGGAAATGCAGCAGATTACTGTAATGCTTTTGAAGATTGCTGGCCATAGTGTATAATAATTCTTCATTTTCAAATTTCAAAATATTATTCGGTGAAACAAAGTTTATCTCACTCATGCTTTTGAACCGATTCTTCAGCTGAGTAGTAATGATATCAATACTAGATTCATACACACCTGCTTCAAATGTTCTCTCAGTGTTTTGCAATATTTCGTCAATACTTAAATCTTCAAAAAATCTTTTCACTTTCCTCTTTCTTTTTTCTTCAAAATTTGGAATGATGTTCCACCTTCTATCCAGAACTGTGGCTTTTTGCTTTATATTTGTAGAATTATCTCGAAAGTTTGTAACAGCAGTTAAACTTGAATTTAACATTGCAGTGGCATTTTCTAAATCCAGTTCTGCTGACTGTAATGTTTTGGATGTGAAATTTAGACATCGTATATTTCACATTGGAAAATCAATAAAAATATAAATTCAAACTTTTCCATTTGCTTTTTAATTCCCAAGGCTTATCTTCTTTTTTGGTGGTACTAAGTAGAATATTCGACAGCACTTTTAGAATTGCTATAAAATTATAACGAATTGCTAACACAGACCATCTTGTAGTGCATAAAGATTTTATAGTCAATTTGATGTCCTCGCTACTCTGAACAACTTTCAAATCGTTCCACCTTTTATTGCTGTGTTCAAAAAACGTGTAATTTTTTTGGCAAACGTCATAAAATTCTGTTATAAAAGGGACATTATTGCATGTATCAGTCAATACAAGGTTTAAATTATGAGCGGCACAATGAATATATTTTGCCACTGGTTGTTTGTCTTTGATTAACTTTTGTAGTCCACCGTATGCTCCACTCATGTCTTCTATGCATTTATCCAAATCTATATCAAAGGTGTTAAGAAAATTTGTAACGTCCTTGTCTAAACTCTTAGCTATCTGATCGGTTACTTCAGTAAATCCTAAAAAGAATTGATTAATTTTGATATGACTTGGATCTTTATCATCATTAAACTAAATGCATACTTATATTATTATGAACTTAACTGATCTTTTTCAGCTATGTCCTGCGTAGTATCAAGTATTATAGTAAAAAATGGGCGTTCTTTTATATTTTTAACAATATTTTCCCTTATTTTGGTAGCAATATCATGTATATTCGTTTTAAATTTTAGGACTCAGATGTTTGATATGATTTTTTCTTTCTCATTTGTTTCTAATAAGTGAACGTTTAGTACAGGATCACATTTTGCGAGTAGATATACTATGTATACAACATTTCCACTTGAGGAATCTCCATATTGTGTTTCGCGATGTCCCCTCAAAGGAAGGTTACATGATGCTAAGGTCATAATAACATCTATGATCCATGTTAAAATTTGGCGAAACTTACTGATGTCATTTTTGTATTGACATTCTAACAACGAATCTACAGTTTTATTTGCTAGCGAAACGTCACAAGCGCAACATGCTTGTATATGAGTTATAAAATTTTCACGCTCTTTAACTTTTTTGGACAATCCTTGCCAGTCATTAACCCCTTTACACCAAGCATCTTTAAAATGAATGTTATTCCTGTCATCAAAAAGCTAGCATACCTGACAGTAAGTGTCTTGCAAACCAGTTGAATAGCATAGTCATTTTCGTTCCACCTTCTTGGTAGTGAAATTTTAATACGACGAAGAAAAGCTTTTTCCTTCTGCATCCTTGTTGAACCCATCTTCTGGTTGACACGGACCTAATTTTAAGAATTTCTTCCTCAACGTGCTATCGACGGACATTTCTGTACAAAAGGCCAAGTCGCTACTAACTTTCTCTATTTTCATTTCTTATTTATTTTCGCAATCTGTATCTGCTTCGACTTCTTTTCCAGGTTGTAAAATATGTTCACCGTCATTTTCAATAATAACTGAATTTAAATAATCTCGTTCTTGTGTATCTTTAGTTGAGGATGGGGACTGTTCAGATTCAGTAAAAGTAGATGTATTAATAGTACTGAGACATCATGCGCCATTTTGGATATTGACGTCAAAAGGATGCCCCACGTAGGGGACCGTGTTTTCCACCCTTATTTTTTATGGTTTCTGTTCGGCGGTCATTTTCAACCCTTGATGGGGTTTTCATCCCTAATTAAGGCATTTTCTTGTTTTTACTCGCTTACTTGATGGACGTATTTTTCACCCCTATGGTTTCTTTGCAGAGGTCTTTTTCAATCCTTGATGGAATTTTTCATCCTTAATTAAGGCCTTCTTTTGTGCTTGCTCACGTGAGAAGCGTATTTAGGTCTTGAGCTTGGTGTTGGACTTGGGCTTGGTCTTGGACTTGGGTTGGTCTTGAACTTAGGGTTGGGGTTATCTTTGAATAATTATAGGCCATCTTTGACCCGGTGATTGGAGGGCTAGCATTCTGACCTTGGTTATGGACTTAAATTGCTACTTCTATAAGATAAGCTTCACCTCCTATTACTCTACTTTACTTTAACTGACGGTCGGTTGGTCTTGAAAAGTTGCCACGTATTTTATTCAAGTCTATTAATTAATCATGCTAAGAAAAATGTTATTAAAATTATTACATTTTTTTAAGACCTATTTTATTTACAGCGTAATTATTTTAACTTTGACAAAAATACCACTCTCAACATTATACATAATTAAACGTGTAATTTGATCTTGTTTCAGAACTGGCACTCTTCATATTTCCATGAGCTGTTTAGATTCCTATGAAATGTTTATTGTTATTAATATCTAATAAGATCTGTTTAACTTAAAACATATCGATTGTGTTCTGTGCATTTTGAATTTTATCAATTTCTCTGGGTAACATGTATTAATTAATGAATTAATTTGAAAGTTAAAAATATCATTCCGTCAGGAGTGATCATTGCTTCACAGTGTGATTTTTTGTAATAGGTTTGTTATAAATAGAGTGCATAATTATACTCTATCGTAAAAGTATTCTATTAAATAAGAATTAATAGATAATGACAAATATTGTTCATAATAAGATATTAAAATATTATTAGGGCCAGCTTGATTTATCAAATGTTTTCGATGTTCCTGTCACATATACCATATTATATGCAATTTTAAGGTTGAATTTATGCGATTTTTTTCAATGCCTACCAGAGGTTAATACATATTAATCAATTTTATCTAGTACGAAATGTGATTCTGATATAGATATAAATAAATGTTTTTGTTTACAATGTAATTTCACGTGATAGGGTTTTGTTATTAAGAAAAGCAGTTGATAATTAGCTTAAAATGTTATTACACTTTCGTTTTAATTCCCACTTGTATGTTTTAACTTTCTACCTATACACGAATTTATAACGACACCACTCGATTAAGACGACCTTGTACCTAGATACTCGATTTTTTATGACGATGACACACGATTAAGATTAGTTTATAACACTATTGTATTGTTGCGTTTATTTATTAATAGTCATGCGCATATAAAATTATTCACACTTCGTTTTAATATCGTTACCAGCTGTTCCTAATTGCAAGGTTGTTATAACACGTCCTTGTCATGTACAGGTGGTATTTCGAAATTTTTA
Organism: Vesta saturnalis; assembly: GCA_036346205.1. Taxonomy (NCBI): domain Eukaryota; kingdom Metazoa; phylum Arthropoda; class Insecta; order Coleoptera; family Lampyridae; genus Vesta; species Vesta saturnalis. Next base: position 75,150 of record JARFJB010000575.1, on the reverse strand, counting down.
TCTAGTGGACTTCTGTAAATGCATCATGCATTTAAAAGAAGAACAATAAGGCCCTTTGATATTAAAAAGATGATTAAAATATATGTACATCATTATATTTTAGTTTTAAAACTTAATTGCGACATTATGAGGAGACAATCAGTCCGGACACTTGAAATATGTTTTTAATTATTACCATTTAAATCCTAAAATAATATAAAAATAAAAACACTGATGTATCTGGAAATTACTATAAGAGGTTTGTTATTTTCTGTAATAAAAAATGATAAATGGGTCTTTTTTAAAAAGAGCTTACATTTTCAAGTTGACGTGTAAATATTTTCACATCTATGTAGTTAATTAAAATTATTTTTCAACGAGTGTTTTATACCGTAATGAACATGTTATAAAAACGCTTAGCTAAAATAAAAACGTTATTATAATTATCACATTTCTTTTAATGCCAATTTTGGCTTCGTATGTACAAATTATGTTATTATCACCTAACTTCACCTTCAACAATAAGGTCATTTGGTATTAGAAGCTAAACATCATAATTATTTTACTTTGAGAAAGTCATCGGTCTTGAAGCTAGCCATAAACGAAGACGGCCTTGAAGTTAACCTCGTGAATTTCACAACAACTTAATTTGCTCTTTGACCCTGTAAAATACTATAAAAGCGTGCGCTTAGTTTAGCTAATTGAGTTCTGTTCCGAAAAGTATTACGTTATCTTAGCTATGGAGTCTTTAAACGTTAACCAAATTCTTGAGTTGTTCAGTGCTGGCGCGTTAACCGAAGAGGGGTTGAAAAATGCCTATAATATTGTTACTTATAAGATGTTGTGTGAAAATAACACTATCGATTCGATAAAGGTTTATAATGATTTTGTGGAGGCAGCACAATGGGTTGGTGGAGTGTAAGTATATGCTTGTTTTTTATTTTTAAGTTTTAATTTTTTTTTAAAGCCCTGCTCAGGTAAAGATGGAGGATGTGTTTGACTGTGATGAAATGATGGGGACTACAGCTGCGGAGGATTTGATGACGGTATGTCTTTTAATTTTTTATTGTTTTGCTTACTGAATGAGTACATTACAGGCGCAAGACCAATCGGGCTCAGATTCCTAGCAACAGGCCAGATCATCCTCTACCCAAATGGGGTTCAATCATATAAATATAATAGGAGAGATGTCTTTTAATTTTCTATTGTTTTGCTTACTGAATGAGTACATTACAGGCGCAAGACCAATCGGGCTCAGGTTCCCAGCAACAGGCCGGACCATCCTCTACCCAAATGGGGTTCAATCATATAAATATAATAGGAGAGTCAAATAGTAAATTCATAAAAAAATACAACACTATGTGTAAATCGCTGAGATTTAGTTTTAATGCTGATACGAGCAAGGATAATTCCTTAACATGATTGCAGGTAGAATATACCATTTACTAAAAATCTTATTTATCTAATACATATCCTTTTGTAGAGTGCATTCGAGGAGTTGCATGCATACACTATCAAGGATGCAGCTACGTCAGACCGTGTATGGATCACGTTAAGGAACCCCAAATTACCCTGACAAACCAATTGGTCTGTCATTTAGAAGAGTGGACCAGTTGTCGGTGAAAGTGATAATATCTCTACTTGAAAAGGTAGTGCAGAGCAATGCTAGTTTTTTCTCGAGTGACTTGTTAGTTTTAAACGTGGATAGAGTGTCGGTACCTGTAGGCTATGGACGCAAAAATCTGACGGGTTTAAAATTTGAAAATTTTTGTAAGGCTATAAAGCAGGGCATTATTGTTGCCCCCGCAGCAATCAACGATAATAGTTGTTTAGCTCGGGCCCTAGTCCTAGCAATTGCATTTAAAAATAACGATGCAATGCGTAGTAGTATGGCATTGGGTTATCCCTTACTTCAAGCGCGAGCTGTACAACTTTGCCTAAACAGCGGTGTAGACCTTAGTCAGGGTGGTAGTTACGAACACATTCAGGCATTTCAAAACCATTTAGCTTCATATACCATTCTGGTTTATAATTCGCGCGTAGGTGATTCAGTTTACTTTGAGGGTCCTAGGGAACCGGGTAGGGTAGTTTTAAATTTAATACTCGAGGATGGGCACTATAACGTAATTACTAGTCTCACTTCAACATTTACTTGTAGTTATTACTACGAACAGTGCAAAAAACGGTGTAATAACAAAAAAACGGCATGTGAAATTTATGTGTCAGTGTCCTGCGTGTCATCAGAAACCACCTTGTTCCGTTCAAAATCCTAAAATTGTCTGTAATGATTGCAGGAGATTTTTTTATGGGCAGGAATGCCTTAGAAACCATAAAGACTGTGAACTATGCGGAAAATTACGTAGATGTTTAAAGTGTCTAAAAACTATTGAAGTAAAGGGTAAACATAGGTGCAGATACAGTCGTTGTCCTACGTGCATGAGCGAAAAGTCTATGGTCATCTTTGTTACATGCCTGTTAACAAGGTGCGACGCAACGGTAGTAATAGTAAACCATCTATGTTTATCTTTTACGATTTGGAATGTATGCAAGAGAAGGTGTGTGAGGAAACGAATGATCGATTTCTGCATGAACCCAATCTATGCGTGACCGCAAATGTTTCTTCCGTTTGTATCCGCTCTACTGATAATTTGGATGAAAGATGCTCAGCGTGTAGCGAAAGAGTGCACATTTTCAGGGAAGATCCTGATCAATCATTTCTAGCGTATGTTGCCGAGAGAGCGCGAAATTTAAAGTTACATGCATCGCGCATAACATCAAGGGGAACGATGGATGTTTTGTGCTTAGATGCATGTTAACTGATAATACCCGGTGGAGACCCAAAGTCATCGCCAATAGCCTAAAATTAATTTTCATTCAGTGCGACGATGTTAGGTTTATTGACTCCCTTAACTTCATCCCGTCACAGCTCTCGGCATTTTCGAAAACTTTCAATTTGCCCGAGTCCAAGGGTTACTCTCCCTTTCTCTTCAACACATCCGAGAATCATAATTACGAGGGTCCATTGCGACCACTTGAATATTATTGTGCAGATCAGATGTCTGAGAATGAGGCAAAAACTTTTAGATTACTCAAAGTAATCATGTTTTGAAGATGAGTGAAGAGATTGTGAAATATTGCCTAATGGATGTTAGGATTCTCGTTAAAGGGTGTGTTAGTTTCTGGTCCACCTTCATTACCCAAAATAAAGTCTATACGTTTGAGGAGGCTACCACTATTGCTAGCGCTTGCAATAAAGTGTTTCGTAGACTTTTCCTCAAAGAGAACACAATGGGGCTCATTCCAAAAGGTGGTTATAGACGTGCCGGCAATCAATCAAGGGTCGCAATACAGTGGTTACGTTGGGTGTAGCATTCGCAACAAGTGAGCATACAGCACGCAGGGAGAGCTCGTGAGTTTAGAGCACCTGAAGGCATTAAGGTCGACGGTTATTGTGCGGAATCAAATTCGGTTTACGAGTTTCAGAGGTGTTATTGGCACGATTGCCAGGAATGTTTTCTCAACCAGGCCAATATTGATCCTAAGCTTGGTGCAAATACTTCCATGCTCGTCCGAAACAGGAAGACGTCGGCGCGATCCCTATTTCTATGTGAGCACGGGTATAATCTAGCGAAGATGCGTGAATGCGATTTTAAAAGACTATTGCTTGCTAATGATGAGTTAAGAGCGTTTATATAGAATTTAGGTGACCAAGGTGACAAACCGTTAAACCCTCGAGACGCGTTTTACGGTGGTCCCACTAATGTATTATGACGTGTGCTCATTATACCCTTATGTAAATAAATATTGTAAGTATCATGTAGGTCATCCGAAAATTCATGTAGGTTTAGATTGTAAGAACATTTCATTGGACACGGTGGAGGATTTAGTTAAAAGTCGAGTACTACTGCCCTCCAATCTCTATCACCCTGTTTGCCTCTAAAAATGCATGGCAATCTGATGTTTTTATTATGTAGAGCTTGTGATTATGAGTTAAATCAAGGGAGTGTGGGCATAGTGAAACCGAACGCTGTTTCGTTGTGACGTTTGTAGCTGACGCAAGGCTATCACTAAAAACTATAAAATCTTGGAAGTTTTTGAGATTTGGGAGTATGAGGTAACCACTTACAATAAAGCGACGAAACAGGAAGGATTGTTTAGTGGGTACATCGATAATTTCCTGAAACTCAAGCAGGAATGCTCAGGGTGGCCAAGCCATTGCACGTCAGAGGCCGAGAAGGCTGAGTACATAACAGAATATCCCTGTTAATGATAATATAGTAATGGTAAATTGGGATAGACCTGAGGGTGAAGGTGGATCACAAAAAACTATTAATATGTCCATAGCCGCTTACACGAAATCTCATGCGCGTTTAGAATTATGTAGTTACCTGGAAAAACTAGACTGCCGCGTTCTGTATTATGATACAGACAGTGTCATATTTGTGGCGAAACCCGACGACTGGAGTCCAACTTGCGGAGATTTCGTTGACCAGATGACCGACGAGCTGGAAGCGTACGCCGAAGGAAGTTATATAGCTGAGTTTGTTAGTGCTGGACCGAAAAACTACAGTTATAATGTGTTTTCAACCGTGTGTAAAGTGAAGGGTATTACCTTAAACTATAAAAACTCTCGTATTATGAACTTTGAATCGATGAAGGATATGGTGCTTAGCAATAGTAAAGACTGTCTTTTTGTGTATAATGATAGAAAAATAGTTAGAGACAGGTGCTACTATGTATTAAGTAGACCTGAGTATAAACAGTATAGAATAAGTAACTCTAAACGACGTAGAATAGAAAACTTTGATACTCATCCATTTGGATATAAGGAATAAATAATAAAACAGATAAACAGAAAGAATTATTTTATTTATAAACCCCAGCTCCTTGAGGGCGGGCTCCAGCTCCTGGCGTTGATTTGTTTTCGTGTTTTCACGTTTATGTGTTTCCGTGTTTACTAGTTTGCATGTTTTTGTTTTGTGTGTTTGAGTGTTTTCGTTTTACGTGTTTGCGTGTTTTGGTTTTGCGTGTTTTCGTGTTTTTTCGTGTTTCCGTTTTGTATGTTTGCGTATGTTCGTTTTGCGTGTTTTTGTTTTGTGTGTTCGTATGTTTGCATGTTTTCGTTTTTTCGTTTCGTGTGTTTGCAGATTTTCGTATTTGCGTGCTTTCGTTTTGTGTGCATTTGTGTTTTGGTGTTTGCGTGTTTGAGTGTTTTTGCGTTTACGTGTTTGCGCCTGTGTCTGTGCTTGTGATTGGCGTTTTCGTTTTGCGTGTTTTCGTTTTTTCGTTTTACGTGTTAGAACCCACATACAATTGCCATGGGCGTCAAGCTCTACACATGTCTTATAAGATTAGAATCCCCATACCTTGTCCAACCAGGGGTAACGACAGGGGCGAAAGCCTACACTTGCCTTATAAAATTAGGTTAGGACTCACATACAATTACACCAAGGGGCCACGACAGGGCGAAGGCCTACACTTGTCTTATAAGATTAGGGTTTCCTTGTTTCAAATTTCACACCAATCAGAATGCTAGCCCTCCAATCACCGGGTCAAAAATGGCCTATAATTATCCAAAAATAACCGTCACCCTTAGCCTCCCCTAGCCCCAAGACCAAGCCCAAGTCCAACACCAAGCTCAAGACCTAAATACGCTTCTCACGTGAGCAAGCACAAAAAAGGCCTTAATTAAGGATGAAAAATTCCATCAAGGGTTGAAAAGGACCTCTAAAAAGAAACCATAGGGGTGAAAAATACGTCCCTCAAGTAAGCGAGTAAAAACAAAAAAAAAGGCCTTAATTAGGATTGAAAATGACCATAAAAAATAAGGGTGGAAAATACGGTCCCCTACGTAGGGCATCCTTGTGACGGCAGATGACGGCCCAATGGAGGAATTTTAACGCGAACAAATTACTCTACTAACGTATTTCTACAGATTATTTCGAAAAATATTATAACCATCATTTTGTAGCAAACTGACTTGTACTCTGTTCATGTTAGTGGTGTATCAATAAATACCAATGACATCGAAATTGAGCAATTTATTGGCATCTTGATGGTAATGGGTGTGGTCTAATTACCTTCCTATCTACATTATTGGAGTCAAGAGCTACGGTATTAAAAAATTTCTGACGTGATGAGCCTAAAAAGATTCCAAGAATTACGAAGAAATGTGCAATTTGTGGATAACGCTGAACAAGAAAGTGCGAGAGATAGGCTGTTCAAAATTCACCCCATGATACACATCGTCAAAAATAATTGTAGAAACTTAGTGCAAGAACAAAACCAATCAATAGACGAGATCATGGTGTCATAAAAAGGCAATACATACAAAATTAGCCTCACAAGTGGGGATATAAGATATTTGTCCATGCAGGAGTATCTGAAATAATTTATGATTTCATAGCTTATATTGGAAAAAGAATGGAAACAAATTTGACATAAGTGGAAAAAACATTTGGACTTGGTAGACAAGTTGTTTACCTTTGCAAAAATATTCCAGACACTACTGAAAGCTAAAGTGTTTTTCGAAATTTTTGGTTGCAATTCTCAATTAATTAAAGTGTGGTTTATTGGTACGACCAAAATAATGAATTTGCTACTGTGAAATGGGTAGATAACAAAGTTGTAACTTTAGCAAACTCATATCCTTCCATCGAAGCAATGTATATTGTAAAACGTTGGAGTTCGTTAGAAAAAAAAAGTTGACAGGAGTATAACAAGCACATGGCAGGGGTAGATTTAACTGGAATGCTGCTAGAATTGTATCGTACCGTTGAAATCTAAAAGATGGTATCTCAGGGTATTTAGATGTATGATAGATCTCTCTGTAGTAAATGCATGTTTTTTTTTCGAGGAGAAAGTAAGAAACGTAAACCTCGTCTAAAAACATTTCGTTTCATGATTGCAAAAGCGCTAATAATAAAAGAAAAAGGCAAGCGCAAACGGGCATCTCTAGAAAACGTTGCGCCAAGAAAAGCTGTGATTCCAAAGCTGTAGCAGATGCACGGTATGATGGTACAGAGCATGTCCCAATATACGGCAGCAAGGACCGCTGTAGGTACTGCAGATCAGGACTTTCTACTGCACGTTGTGAAAAATATGACTTGGTCTGTATCATTTCTTCTACTAATACAATTGACCGTTATGAAATTATATTCTTACGTGTAACTTGCTTATTTTGGTGTTTTCTATTATTGTGCATGTTAGTGAAAGTTATATTTTTTAATTTGTTTTACAATAGATCCACATTGGTAATGTAGCTTTCAAGCAGAAACTGGTGAAAAACGGTTTTGACGGCAAGAAGGCTTCACTAAGGCCTACTACAACCAACATCCACAGTTACATTATTTTATCACAAAAAAAATCGATGTTGGCCAAACAAAGAGTTAACATGAATAGATATTTATACTTATTAATGGATACATACAAAACGGTTGGAACAAACTTTGATTGATAAATTAACATGAATAGACATTTCTACTAATTAAGAGTTACTTGTATTTATTAATACATTCTTATTATGAAAAACTGAAATAAATTTTGCTTTCCTTGCTTTTTTAAAGCAAATTCTGTAATAGTATCGGACAAATTGAGGTATATGTTCAGAAATTGTCTTTTCTATACTAATAATAGATAAGTCTGATAACCTTTCTTGACCCATTGTTGATCGCAAATAATTTCTTTATTTTAATTTTCGAAAAACTCCTCTCGCCTCTAGCAACTGTCACCGGTAATGTTAAAAATATTCTCAATTACTAAATTTGGAAACAGATGGAAGAAGTTATTCCTAGTAGATATTGAATTACGTTTAATGCATTCATTTCTGGCGAAATATCAGATGCAATGTTATCAATTTCATCGCATAAACCTTTTGCTGTAATATCTTTTTCATTTTTAGAATCCATTAAGATGTTCTAGAGAGATTTACGTTTTAAAGACCTATGTACTTTATCTATTTTAAGTAAATTATTTAAGTCGTTCAGAATACCAAAAACTGTGTGATGATTTTTTATTTGATCAATCTTTCTTCGATTATTGTTAACGCAGTGTCCAACAACACAAAATAAAAATTAATTTTAAATACATCCTGTGGATTTTTTGGAGTCTCATCCTTGCTCCATAATCAAATGATCGTTTTTTCATTCGAAGTCTAATAGTATTAAGTGGTGAAAATAAAGGGTCGCAATCTATATTCTCGGCAATATTTTTTGCCGCTTTTAAAATATTATTAAATCCCCTATCTGATCTAATACCATGTAAATATGCCTTACTTTGTTACAGTAATAACAATATTTGATAAAGCAGTACTAGTTTTCCGCATTATTTTGCATACTACGTTGATTTTGACTAAAACGTTATACTACAAATGGGGATTTGAACCTTTAATACCTGCTAACGTTTAGTCGATGCAGAGAAGAAAACGCATAGTTCTTATGCAAGTGCAACAAAACTTGTTACTTATAAAGGCGCTTTAGCAGTATCATTAACGACTAAATTTAAACTGTTGGTACCACAAGGCACATAGAAAGCTCTAGGGTTTAAGTCAAGAATTTTTTTTTGCACTCTGTTATTGGGATTCTCACAAAACTATGAAACATACGAGGATGGAATCAGAACTTACTTTATGCATATTGTAAAATGAAAGTAATTAAATTTCAATGAAAGCACCAAGCATTGCTGTAACACGCTCTTCACAAAACCAACAAAGTCATGTTACCACTTTTGTCTGTAATAACAACAAATTACTTTCGATAAAAAATGGTAATTTTGTTCAATTTGTTTGGTTTTTATTTGACTTTCACATTCAAATTACCTAACCATTATTAAATTACTCAATAGTGATTTTAAAAATATTCTGGAAACGTTTGAAATCTTAATTTGCAGTTCCCAACACCACCATATCTGATCCTATATATAGTAATTTTGCAAAATACAAACACTGTGCTTTTCAATCTGCATTTTGCACAAACTAGCACAATGTTCATACAAAGACTTGTCTTTGTTGTGCCACCTCGAAAATTAATACATCCACAATATTTTTCTCGTGCAACTATTTTTTCACGGAATACCATTTATCAAATATTAAGAAACGAATTTCTTTTCTTTTGTTCCAACTAAGTTGTAAACTTGAATAGTGCTCTGGGATACGGCAAACGATTACTAAACGTTCTTACATAACTCTAGGCTTTTGGTGTTAAAATATGCAACATTGTAACTGTAAATTTTGGTACACATATTTTGTATTGTTTTTCTGTGTGCATTTTAACGGTTAAAAAGTCGATCGATGAGATCATGATTACTTCCAAATTCACCCACGATATTACTTACATTATAAGATTTACGGTTTTTTCTTCAACTCTTTAATACTATTTGCAAACTTAAAAATAGGTTTTTCTTTGAACCTACATTTTCTTTCAAAATTTTCTAATTTTTTGGCTTTTTTCTTTATTTCTTTTAGCAAGAATGCGAATAATGTTTAAGTTTCCTAGGTGAATCTGGTTCCTTTATCTTGATTGAAGATGGAGCAGCAACTGGACGTCTTTTGGAATCCTGGAACTACAAACAAGTTTAATACCATACAAGAACATTAATGACAATTTTGTACTTTAATTGTCTTACGAATATTTGATGCCACTTACTGATCTAATATAATGTTCGCTTTCCTCAACTTCTAACGTACCACAACCACTAATGACAATTTTTCTCTCTAATTTTATGACAGATTTATCTAAATATCGATATGCTTCTTTCTTGGTGTATTAAAGGAAGTCTTCTGATACCGCTAGTAAAAGAGGTAATGAAAACTTGTTTTTATCATTTTCCTAGTTCTCTCCTAATTACTAATCATTGTAACGAGTTGCAAAGCATTAAATAGTAATCATTATACGGCAGTAGAATATCGACAGCGGTGAAAAACGATGAACTTTAGAAATCACCTTATGTCGGTTGTAGACATTTCAAACTTGAACGTTATTCAATCAGAAACCCCATTTATCAACTGTACAGAATCATCAAGTTGATACTATTCTATGACTTGAACATCGATTCATGAAAGGCTTCGCGAAGGGGTAATATTTTATGGTTCTCTGATTCGTACCGTGTTAAAGGGGATTGGTTGTAAGTGCGATAATATAAAGATATTAAGGAAGAAGGTTACTAATTTGTTTTCCTTAGTGAAACATGGTTATTTTAAAATGACCTTTCAGTAATCGTTAACGACTACGGCCTACACCATAATACCTAACTTTCGAAAATAGCAAACAATTTCTGCGGAAAGGCAATATACAATAATGGTTAACCAGTAATGGAATTATTTATGAAAAGAAAATGATTTAAAGTGAACTATTGTTAACAGTATCACAGTAAGTAAACACATTGATTTAGATGTACTGGGCTAAATGCAATTAAAAATTATTATTAATTTTATTAAATACATAAATAAAAAGTTTACCTCGAGTAGGATTTGAACCTACTACCTGTACTTTGCTAGAGTACCGCGCTAACCAACTGCGCCATCAAGATTCAAGCCCCAATCGATGTCAATTTTGTCTTTATGTATGTAGAACTGATGTAAATTCTAAATATAATGAGATTACAATCAAATTACTTGACTAAATGCAGTTTATTTACAGAAATAAACTACCAAAAACTTATTTAGATGACCCTTTGGCAGAGCAGTATGTACATAAGGTATTCCTCCATATCACTGCATTTTTAACCAGATAGAGTTGTTATGGGGTACCACCAAAAATTACCATAATAAGTGTTATATAGGATGTGGTCCCTAATACTAATTAATAATAACGATGTTTTAAAAATTGTTGTTGTTTATTTTAATGACCATTACATGAAATTGTATATATAACCTTTTTCTTCCGGTGTGTTTACACCTGTTGCTCACTTCACCTTCTTGGCATTGCATAGTTGCCAAACATATTATAACATCTCCCTTTTTTTTTCAAAATTACAAAATACATATCATTGTTACACACCCCAAAAAATCGTACTAATATTGAAAATTATACATAATTATTAAGGTACACGGGTTTCCTTATTACACGACCCGACCTTGTTTTAATTATTTTCTTACCATTATTACTTGTTTTTTGGTGGCTTTTGTGGTCCTTGGCCAAGTTTTCAATTTCACAGCTATCTTGCAGTACCTTCTGAAAAAATCTTTCAAACAAATACTTATCTACTTCCTTTTTATTCTCAAATTTCTTTAAAAAAATGTTCCATTCCTGTCTTCTTTTTTTTAAGCACATTGGACTAGATAGCAGAATCGTAACGGAATTTTGCAATATGTAGCATGAAGCAACTAATGTACATAACTGGTTAACCAGTAATGGAATTATTTATGGACAATGCATGCATAAAGATGAACTCTTATTAACAGTATCACAGTAAGTGAACACATTGATTTAGATCATTTATCAAAGCAATAAGTACATAAGATGTTGAGCCTTCTTCCATTCACAGCGGTTTTAACCACATAGAGTTGATATGGGACATCACCAATAATTAATATAGGAAACACATTGGCAAAGTGTAACTTAAATGTGTGGCTTTCAGAAACTAATGTTGTGACGGCAAAAATTCAATAAAACACATCAAAACTGAAACTTGTATATAATACGTGAGAGCGAAGAGAGAGAGAGAGAGAGAGAGAGAGAGAGAGAGAGAGAGAGAGAGAGAGAGGTGTTGGACATGTAAAATGTACTTTTGGTTATAGGGAAATGACTATAACAATGAAAGTAACCTTTCATGCTTCTTCTAAACATCATTATTTTTTGTTATAGTGGTTTATTACGTGGTGGTGGCCATATCGAAGTCTAACAAGCAATTCATTATTAGTTGCACTTATCTGAAATGGTCATTGAAACTATTAGCATCTATGTTGTTTTTATTTTGCAATACAGTAATAACAGTTGTTCTCTCAGTTTCTACACTAAAGCTTTGAGCAGTCAAGGATCAATGTGCACCTCAATTTCATAACTAAAGTAGGCAACGTCCTAAAAACAAAAATAAATGTCGGATAGACATTTAAATCTTTATATCAGATAGACGTTAATATGGACATTTAGATTTCGATGCCAACAACCAAAACAGAATTCCAAAGTCCTTAGCAAGTCAAAAATATTGTAAATACAGTTACGCCCTTTAAACTTTATTTAATTAATTTTTAAAGCTTGTTTAAAAATTTTTTAAAATTGCATTATCTTGAGATGTCTACGCATTTTCCTGTAAAGTTGATCGTTATTCAGATATTGAAGGAATGTGAACGAATACTTAAATTCTACCTTAGGAATGTTTTGTCGCCAAATTAAGCGTCGCCACAAAAAATTACATAGAATGTAATTGATCTCTAATTTTAAAATCTACACACTCACAGCACCCACGCAAGAACTTACTCGCTTACCAGCTTGCACGCATGCACGCATTCACGCACGCGCACACGCATATACACATGCACACGCACACGAACACGCACACGCACACGCACACGCACACGCACACGCACACGCACACGCACACGCACACGCACACGCACACGCACACGCACGGACACGGACACGCACACGCACACGCACACGCACACGCACACGCCCACGTACACGCACACGCACACGCACACACACACGCACACGCACACGCACACGCACACGCACACGTACACACACACGCACACGCACACACACGTGCACACACACGCGCACGCACACTCACAAGCACACGCACAGACACTCACGCACGCCCACACGAACACCTCTACCTTCCGCACCCACACACACACACAAACGCGTGCGACCGATTGTGGTGAATTTGTTAAAAATCGTAAACTCGATTTAGCGGTAGTAACAAAATTGTTCCTACATATTATGCACCACCCTATATAACTGTTTCTACCCACTGTGGCAAATAAATACCTGATTCGCTTCATACAGTTTGATTAGTTTACTTTCTTAAAAAGGGTTCTAATAATTTTTACCTCAAAATGTATAAATAATCGAGATCTAGCCCGCTAGATTTTTGTGGTGAAATAAATGCAGAAGTTTGCCATTTTCTTCTTTCTTCTAAATAACTTACGGATGAAAGGGACAGAGAATTATCCAAAGCATGCCTAAATTTTTCCTTGTGTTTTATATTAAAAACGTTTATCAAAATAAGTTGGTACTTTTATGAGGCACGGTTCATTAAAGATAGTAAATGTAATTAGTTCATTCTACACGACGTAACAGTCCGGATCTGAAGTTTGGAAACTACATCTTGATAGTATGATAAGTTTCTACCTCATGTATCTTTTGATCGATACATGGATTACGTATTTATTTGAGTTAGGGCTACTCTACCAAAAAATTGGAGTTTGTGTATACGAAGACTGGTCTAGGGAAACTTTAGTACAAAATGCTGATAAACGACACTTTTACTATAAATATGTGGTTTATCTTTTTGAAGGTATTTAATTTTTCACGTGTCCTTTAAGTTTACAAATAAGTTTATTATGTAATAGTGTGACTTCGTAAGTTATAAATAAAAAAACTTAAAAACTCCGGGAAGTGAATCCGTTACCTCTCGCATTTTAACCCACCGCTCTACTACTAAGCTATGTACCCTTCATTTTTTCATATTCATTGATGTAATTTTGCTGTAGCGAAATTTTTTGTTGACAATTACGACTTGTAAAGATACACCTGCACTCAACCTTTAAACAAGATGCCAGTTACATATTTACCCATGCAGAATACGCCGATGTGATGTTAATTTATGGGTTCTGTAATGGAAGTTTAGTTGCTGCTGCTGTCGAATATCATAGTAGGTAGAGTACCGCGCTGACCAACTGCGCTTTCAAGGTTCAAGTCCCAATCGATGTAAATTTTCTTTATGTATGTAGAACTGATGTAAATTCTAAGAAGATTACAATCAAATTACTTATATTAATGGAATATGAGCCTGCAAGGATTCACACATACCAAAGCAACTTGACTAATATTAAATATTTAATATTTATTCGTACGTTCAAAAATCTGCGTGAGCGAGGGACGGTAGCCTATGCTCAGATTTCATCAGAGCGTGCAAATCGTTAAGGAGTAAATAAAGAGGTAAACATCCTTAGGACTGTAGAAACTAGTTTTAATACGAATCCACATCGTAATCACTTCTCAATATTCCAAGAATGAATACATTGAATTACATTGCATCATGTGCACAATATTCAACATCTCCAACCCAGTGATTCAGTGTTGCGACTTGAATTTTATCGATATTTCCACAATCATCGCCAATTAATTTATAAGATATTATTTTCAGATGAAACGACATTCATTTTTTATGGTTATCATTAATAATAATATGTATTTTTGGATTATTAAAATCCCCATGCATAGAATGACACATGTCCAACAACATTTTCAAGCAAACGCTTGGCGCGGGATTATTGACAACCTCTTAATTAGTCCAGTTTTGTTTCATGATCCCTTAATGGAACACGATAACAATAGTTTTTGAATATGAATTGTTAGGTTTTTTGGAAGATATTCCTTTGGCTACCCGACATTAAGTGTATGTTTTGGATACATGTCATGTAGTGACCTAATACCCGAACGAGGTATTCCTTGAACGATGGATTGATCGTGGTGGTCCTATTCGTAGACTCCCACAATCTCCTGATTTAACCCTACTTGATTACTCATTATGGGATTGAATGAACTCATAGGTTTACCAGCAAAAGCATCGTACCAGGTATGAATTCAATACTCAAATTTTAAAAGTTGTTGCGAATGTCAGAGATAGGTAAGATCAGCACTAGAACATTATCTGCAATCAAAGAAAAGGGTTCAAAAGGGGTTTTTGAACAATTGATACAAGAAATATTTGTACTATAATTAAATCAATAACATTTATAACCTACAGTATCGTCAAAATAGTTGACAAAAATATAGTTTTGAATTATTGCTATTTGTGTTTGAATTGTCCTAAAGTATTGCCACTTCTTCTTGGGACATCCTATATACAATGTTACAATTCCGATAATTTAATTACTTTCAAAAAGTGTTTCAAATCTATTATATCATTTTTTATTTATGATATATAAAAATAGTAATATCAACTACAGAGTCCATTGCGGATGGGCCAACGTTACTTCGTACCTCCAACTACTATAAAATTAGTATCGATTATTTCTCTAGGAAACAGTATGCATTTTCTTTAAAATTTACCAATATTACTTGAATTACGGGCTGGAATGTAGGTCAAATGATAGGAATTGATGTATTTGATGAAATGTAGTGAAAGTTTTCAAGTGTTTTGTTTGGATTCTGCTTTACCAAATTTGTTATTATTCAAATGCAATGTTTTATTTCATACTGACGACAATATCTAAAATGGTTTACATCAATTTTCATCTTAATGCGCAATTTGATTCCTTAAAAGCTAAGTATTGTAATTATGAATAGAAATCGTGAAAACTATTATTTTAGTTTTATCACATGATTTTCAGAAACCAAGAACTTTTTTACCTTATCTCAATGGAAACCAGTTTGCATCGTTGAAAATGTTTATTTACAGTTCATTTTTATTGGGATATTGTTATAAGTGCTTTGTTCTGCCTTATTGTGGGTTATTTTAAATCAACTATATTCAAAAAAATATATTTATGGTCTCGCATCCTAGAAGAAAAAGGTGATGGTATTGTTTTGGTGGGCAAACTTCATTATGATCGTTTCTAATAGTATGAAAGAGAATAGTTTTATTTCGATCAGTAAACATCAAAATTTATACTCTTACAGTATTAAATTCCCCTTCCATTTAACTATACTTAAACCTTTAATTTACATAAAGAGGTAATTATTTTAATGACCGAAGAGAAAAAAGTCGCTTAACTAGACCTTGGCCTTTATGTGGCTTGTTATATTTTTGCAGCCGCTACCCCATTTTTGCTGGATTTATTTGTTTTTTTTTTATACTCCCTTTTTTGGTACTCCATCACTTACCTATTTTAAGTTTTACTATTTAAACACGTGGATTTGTTGAATACGCCGATTTGGCGTGCACCAATCGATCGTAGACAAATTTGCTTGTAGTTACAGTTTACCATGGACAGTAAAATAAGATTAAAAATTCATTTTTATTTTCATCCTTATTTTCAAAACTTCATGTGTTTGTCTTTGCAATTACCTAAAAATTTAACCTCATATTGATAACCAGATTTTGATAGGTCCTGTCGTTTGCCTTACATTAATAGTTACAATGTGTGTAATTGAATTTTTAAATTCTACATTTCAGTATTTATTAACTATTGAAAAACACTACAGCATCTACAACACTTCCAGGTACTTAAAACAGCTTAATTAACTTGCTCTTGTTTGAATAAATTATAAAATCTATATTATTAGAATCAAGGTTAAGAAGATTGAAGCCATAACATTCTTGATGAATTTTTAACCTATAAATTATAAAATCTATATGAAACATCTTATGAAACATTAATATTTTTTTCTTAAATAGAAATCAGTCAAAATAGTTACTCCAGATGTACGTTACGGTTATAACCCCTACGCTTTCACCCCCGAATTGCTTTCAAAAGTTTTACCTCTTTTTGTCATATAAGTGACACACCCAATGTCACATACGTCGAAATACTCTTTGTTACAAATTGCAGGGTTAAGACTTATAATTTAAAACTCTGTTGGGTTCAGCACCCGGATGTTGCAAAAGGGGTTCCTTTATATTAACCGGAAATGTGAGTAAATTGAATTAATACTTAGCAATTACGCGAACAATTCTTCGTCTTAAGAAGCATTTAGGGCACTCCGGGAGGTTTAGATGACCGTGTGTCTGTACTATTACCGCACTGGGAGTTCGCGTGCCCTATACAGGCTATATCGGTACAGCTGTAGATTTATTACTCTTTTAAACTCACTTTATCCTTCCACAATTCAACATTGAATTTTTCAGTTAAGTATTAATAACCGGTATGAATTAAAACAATTGAAAATATGCTTTCCTTTTGCAAAACCTTTTAATCTAATTTAGAAATATTTATGCTTAACTTAAAAATAGTTGAGACAACCAGTTAGGACATTTGAAATCCCCCATCTAACTTACTATTACGCATTCTTTAATTAAAGATTATTTTTATGTATCATTTTCTCAGACAAAACTTGTTTTGACACTTTTTACATTTTCCAGTAAGTATAAACACGCAAGGATTATTTTAAAGTTCAGTGTTCAGTATATTTTAGTGAAAAATCGGTAAAATAAATGCTTACGGTATTCTGTGGTAAACTTGTGTTCAGTGACCATTATATATGTCTTGAATAACTGTAATCATTAAATTTAGTGTTTGTATAGTTTATTAGGTTAGATCAATAAAGATGGATGCTACAGTAATAGGTTTTAATGTTGTGACGTTACTGAAATAATATTAGCGAAGTTTTCCTTTTTTTTTAATATTTCCCTTATAATTGTTCCACTGCGAAATCTCTTGCGTTGCATAGTAAGAGTATCCTAGTCAGTGTATCAAATTTGAGATTAACGTAGCGTTTGCATAATGAACAGCGGTAGTGTACCTATGTCTCTTTTAATTCACTTAGCTCATATACATATGAAAGGGAAAATAGCATCATATGAAATTTACACACGAGTGGGAGAGCAATAGTGGTTCAGGACCTCGCATCGGTTTATTTCTTAGATGGTTTGTTTTTCAACTAAGATATTACTAGATTAGATGAAGTTGTAAGGTAAAGGGTTTATATCTAGTCTAAGATGTGCGTTCAATTCATATGTAAATTAAACTTCATATCTGGATGGAAGCGATGGTGCGTCTCTGTACCACAAGGTTCTGTACTAAGCTGGAGATGGCTTATATCGAGACTAGCTGCATCTCATGTAAATGTTGGTGCCTTTAAGATATAGTCTGAGAAGGAGGTTTGCTTTCTAGCTACGGTCTGGTTTTTGTTCTACTAAGAAGTTCATGAGCTCAAGTTGTCATGTTATTGCTGTGACTAATATCTGAGGTATATTACACAATAAATTTTCCAAAATAAAAACCAAACTAGTAACAAGGTCAAGATTTCAAATCATAACTTGTTGGAAGAAAAATGGTTGTGAGGTTCAGATCCAAGATATGGTTAATTTCTGTACAAAGTGCAGCTATGACAATGACAGCTAAGGCTAACTTCCAAGATGATCTCTAAGATCAACTCTGAAGATGACATCCAAGATCAACTCTGAGGACGATTTCCAAAGCCACCCCTGAAGAAGACATCCAAGCCAAATGATCTGCAAGACCACCACTGAAGAAGACATCCAAACCATTTATTAGAATAGCATTCTAATGAGATTCATACCACTCCTAAGCAGTGTTGCAAACAGGTACCTTTATATCAGCACTCATGTAGAGTTACAGATACGTGACAAAATAAGCAACTGGTTACAGATACAGATATCGGTATAGCGTAAAGATACCTGAATATTCTGGTACCTTAGAAAGTAAATTAATAAATAAAGAACTAGTTATAAAAAAGGTTTAAATGTTTAAATAACAAAATTTAAAATTTCTTATAACGCCAAATGTAAAAGTTTGACTACACTAATAATTATAAATCAGAAAGTCTATTCCGAATCATTCAAATGAGCGCTATGTAGTGGATATATCCCCAATTTATAAAGCACTCCTAATTATTATTTGACTACTGCAGGTTTGGTTTGTTTCTTATAAGAAGGAAGTAGCGTTTTCAAAGTTTCATCGAAAAGACGTTTTGTTTTTGGGGGTTAAAAGTTGTTCTGCAGCATTCAATAATATCTCAACTGGTACCGAAAAAGGTAGAATAGTGTTAAACATTTTAAGCACTTCCATAATCAAGTAGTAATTTAATACAGACAACACAATCTTTGTCCTTTACTGACGCGTAATATTACCACATAAGCTCTAAAACCAAGCAAATTGAAAACAGGCGCATTATTTCAAAA
Source organism: Vesta saturnalis (assembly GCA_036346205.1). NCBI lineage: Eukaryota > Metazoa > Arthropoda > Insecta > Coleoptera > Lampyridae > Vesta > Vesta saturnalis. Next base: position 56,199 of record JARFJB010000575.1, on the reverse strand, counting down.
CAGTAGAAATAATTTTGTTTAAAGTGCCTCATAAGTACCTAACGTTTATAAGTACTTAGCTACCATCAAAAATGTATCTAGGTGCAATAGATAAACTTCTTTTTGTAAGGTTTTGTAAGGTTGCGGATACTTAGATACACAACTAGAACCTTAGATACACTACCTAGGTACTTCTACCTTGGTCACATCACTGCTTATAGGGATAGCATCCAATAAAACATATTGATTATATAAATGTTACTAACTATTGTATATTCGTGGACATTAAACTAAACTTGAAGCTAGAGTTAAACTGTAGTAGCGGCCAAATATTATATTAAAGTAACTTTCGAGTATCTGTATTATAAGATCTTTAATGATACATTACATGTTCTGTAATTTAGGTCCATGATATGATTCTCAGCTGAAGCGGGAAGTTCGCATGTAAACTAAGACAGTGGGAAATCTAAATACATGTAACAAGGTACATCTTCTAAACTAACATTCTAGCTAAATGTATATAGGTACTGACCACCATTGTGTATAATATAAATTACCATCATATCATTCTATACCAAGTATAAAGAAGGGTGGCTATTACGGGCGCGTCCCCGGTGGTCGATAGATGCGTGTGTGAATAAATGAAAATGACGTCCAGGTCAATGCAAGGAGATTGTAGTTCGTAAGCCAGCTTCTACAATTACCACAAAAATACTGCATCACCGACCAGCTATCCCGCCCGATCATCGTGTCGTCACGGAGGACTTGCACGAGGTTTTAACGACGCCACGCTTGGACGTGTAGAGGATTTCGGTTTAACGTACCTGACCGAAAGGAGTTAACCACATTAAAAAATCATAAGTGCAAGGTGAAACAACTTACGCTGAATACCTGAGTGACCGGGGCAAATTCTGGGACAGATGAGAACTCCAGTTTCACAATTTCCTTCCTGCGGTATGGAGCTCTGCCGTAGGTGACCGACTATTTCTTCAGTATTTGGGGGAATAATATGGAAAACAATATAATAGAAGAGAGTGGTGCCACTCCAAACGCAACAAACCAGGGATCAGCAGTTACCTTTACAGGTCTGCATAAACTACTACGAGCCATTAGACTTTTAAGCTAAGTGAAGCGGTAGCTAAACTCCAGTTAAAATTCCAATGTCCGAAAATGTGAGGTGCGGCCAGCAAATAGTAACGCTGGCTACGACAGCAGTGGACCAGGCCCTGGTGTCCGACCATGAGGCAGCATATGGCTGAACCGCAGACAAAGGGAAGGAAAGGTTGCGGTTCGACGAAACCAGACCTGATACTGCCAGTACGAAAAAGCAGTAGTAGTAGGAGTTGGCGGGTTCAAGTTGGACCATAATTTCATAGAACCCGATAAATCCTTCCCCCACTTTTAAAGAGTTTGCGGGAAGATAATGAGTAGGTATCCTACACGAAAGGTATCCCGAGGTAACTCATACAACGAAAGAGCTCTGGACGCTTCAATAAGGTATCTTTAAGGCTTGTGCTTATAAAAAGGAACGGCCTCCAATTCTTTGATTTAACCTTTAAACCTGGTTGGCCTCAAGACTGGCACCTCGAGTAGACCAAGGTGCGCGTGAGATGGATGCAATACTGCGTGATGTCGAACAGGACATACCGAATGCTACCTTTGTGAACGCCTACTTCCCGGACTACAATAATGAGCTAACTGAGCGTAACCTAAAGCACGTGCAAACGTAGAATGACGGCTTAAAAGTGTATAGTGTGTAGTTAGCAGGGTCAGAAGGGAGCCGCTGTGATTGTAACGATGACACTGGACTATCCCTCCTCGTTCAAGCACTTAGAAGGTAAGGCCTCAAGACACCTGGCACTAGGTAGTAGACGCAAGCCGGTGACTCGGAGTCGAAGCACAAGATTTTCCATGACCAATGTGGCTATTGCACTCATTCAAGAGCCATACGTTTACGGGATGGTTAAGAGACCGGATCCTGATAATGGCAAGATATCTTGCAGCAAGGGGAGCGAAGCTCCTAGAGCGTCAATGTTCTTAGAATCCTTAATAAAGCATTTTCCATTAACACACTTTATTTTCATGGATCTGGTCGCACTGGGAGTGTCAATAATGACATTCGAAGAAGTAAAAGGCACTGTAGTGTACTCGGTGAAAACCCCCATTGACTACTGCAAAGGAAGGTACATCAACCTTGTCTTCAACCAATGCGCACTATCACTTTGCGTAGCTCGGATACAAACAAAAAAGACGAGTTTCCACTATAATACATAAACTCAACCTCATGAAATAATAGTCTCCGCCTGTTTCAGCAGAATTACGCAAGAAGTATTAGATATCACAATTTCAACTACACTAATTGGGGAAGACATAATAAATTCGTACGTCTTAAATGATGCTTTACTCTATGTACCACACCGTATACCATAGACATATAAGGTTTGAAGTGAAAGGCCTATTCAGGCAAACAATAAGCATTAAGGTCCCGAAATTAACTGCTCATACGAGGAGGTCGAAGTGATCCACCAACAGTAGACAATATAGAAGACTTAGAAGGGGCCTAAAACAATCTACAGAGTCATACACAAAGCATATAAAATCAGTTTCTCATAAACACGAATGGGCTAATGAGAGGGGTGCACTTATCAAACACAACTCCAAGCTAAGGATGCCCAAGAGAATGACTTCGCGAGAATTCTACGAGAGCATCAGCAAGAGCCTGGCAGCATCGCGCCTGTAAAATGTCCTATCGAAAGATAAGAAAGAACGTTTACCAAATAGCGGTACCAGTAGAAAGAACGGAGGTAGAGGATCAAACAAGGCTTCACTCCAGACTCAAACGCGAGGCTACAAATTTTTTTACACAGGAGCGGATTGAATTTTGAATTCTAATCTATGCTAAGGAATGCAATGACTGTTGAGTGAGAATGTCGAAAAGATATTCAAAAATAGATCTATTTATCAAACACATAATTGGTTACAAGATGCATGTGAAACATATCTTATATTTGAACCAGATTAAATAAATGCACACACCAGTTGCAAATGTAAAAAGTTTCACATCACGTATTGAGGACGATCACCATCAATACGAAATATGGCAAGCAAGTAGTTATGGATATGGTCATAATGCTTCCATTATAATTTTATAAATGTTAGGAGAATAATCGAATTACTGAATTGCGTCGTTTAATAAAACATGCTATAGGTATTTTGAAAATTTGGATTGAATACCACATGCATATGTAGAACTACCCTCTAAAAACTTCTTAAAATCATATATTTTATTATCTTGTACAGAATCATTCAAAAGATAAAGCTGATATTTCAAAAATATCGTGTGAGCTGTATTTAAGAAGTTTTTTTTGTTGAAATATTTTAAATAAGATAGGATTGATGTCATTATAAAAAAAATAAGTTTCTGTAAATTGGATACTGTACGAAGTAAAACGCTAATTTTCCAATTTTTTTAATAGAACACCTTTATACGGCAGTAACACATGTTACAGTTCAAGTAGGGCACAGGCCCTAAATGAGCCAGAAGTTCATAAAAAATTGTAACATGTGACAAGGTCGTATACATAGTGAGAAAATTGATATTACGAGATCTTGTTTTCACACAGAGTCCAATTTACAAACATTCATTTGTTTACTGATGAATCAAAGCCATCTTATTTAAAATCCTTTGGGATAGAACTTCCATCCAAATCTTAAAAGACTTGGTTCACTGATTACATCAATTTTTAACTTTCCGACCTAAAGTTATTCGTTTTGAGGTTCTTTCAGTGCAAAAAAAGTGGTTCTTTAAAATGCCTGAAGTGTATACGTGTGCGGGCGTGCGTGCGTGTGTGTCTGTATTGAACCTTTCGGACATTCGAAAACTTGATTGCATTCAAATTTGGCAGAAATGTTGAACGTCTAAATTTCTAGACCCGGTGACTTTTGGTGTTGGTGGAGCTATGGGGTAAGCAGTAAAAGGGGTATATGTTACTTTTTGGTTTCGGGCGCAATAACTCAAAAACTTGCGCAGTGAGCAAATAAAGGAAAGAAACTGCAGCTCTTGAAATATGGTTACCTACTCTTTTTAATTAATTTGCATAAACACACTTACTTGTCAGCGTTACGATCTATTAAATCTCATTTTCGTACTTAGAAGACCGATTTAAATCGAAAACGACACCAAACTCGGTATATGTAATCCAATTTTTACTTTCATTTTTCTCTTAGCCCTCCCTCCCTACACCCCGTTAGATGTTATTGTTCAATGTTTAATCCATTATCCACTGAAATCGAACCTTTTCTGTGAACATTTTTAGCTTCACATACGTTTTTTTTCACAATTGTCTTAAACATGTCTGTTTGTCGTCTAGGTAAAGACGTAAAGACTAGTTGGAACATGCACTCTCAAAGGAAGTGCAAGAAGGTTCCTTCCGAAAATAAAGTCAAAGCAAATCCTGGAGTAAAGGGTGCTGTCGGAGAGTCAGAGTCGATTTTGGAATGCTGGTACATAGCACGGACTTGGAAAACTGCTCATTTAAATTTGGTGGGGTATTAATGATTATGGACCACATATTTTTCGAAACGTTATGATGAAACCACGTTTTCATTTCTTCTTCGCACCTTACGATTCGACGACATACGAACTCGAGAGGAAAGGAGAACGCACGACAATTAGCACCAATACTCGAGGTGTTTAACGGATTTATTCGTAGGTGCCAGAATAACTATGAAGTAAGTAGTTTGCTGACATTTAATGAAATGCTGTAGGAATTTCGTGAGAAATGTACTTTCCGACTGCACATACCCATTAAGCCCGACATAAAAATATACGCAGTGGTTCACGTATAGGAGTGGTACACGTCAAACTTGGATATACGTCGGCAAGCAGCCTGAAAGACCATTTCTAGTAAACTCAAGTTATATTAAGCCAGTGAAACGATTAATACAAGCTACTGCTAACACGTACAGGAACGTGACTTACTGACAGACTACAAAATCACTATGGTAGGTATCGCGAGAAAAAATAAACCTCAACTTCCACCCATTATTACGTCGACAAAAGGAAGACTAATATATAGTACAATATTTGGATATAAAAAGGACTGCCTGTTATTGTCTTGTCTACTATGCATGATAAAGGTATAATAGATGCAGCAACTGGAAACAAGTGTAAATCGGAGAAAATAACATTCTATAACAAGACTAAATCTGGAACGGCGGTTATAGATAAGTTGAAAAGTCTTTAATCGGTGTCTAGGTATAGCTGTAAGTGGCCTGTAACCATATTTTTTAGTTTGCGCAATGTAGCGTGAATCAATGCTCAATTAATATATTATAAAAACAACAACAAGCTCATTGGAAGGCGAAAATTTTGCGAGAGTTAGGTATACAATTATATAAGGAACATCAAACACGCCGACTGCAAATTCCAACATTACTAATTTAACTACGTATGAAAATTGCAGATCAAATAGACAGGCCAGGAACTTCAAACGTTGTAGAAGAGCGGGAAACAAACGGAATGTGCTCATATTACCCAAAAGGAAAAAACCGGAAAACAAAAATGCAGTTCCAGCAATGTCAAACGAAAAAATAAATGTAATATTTAAAAGAAATTTTAAATGGGAAAAAAGTAATTGTGAGGGAAACCCCCATAGGCGAGCAATGGCGTCAAAATTTCGAGCGCGAGCAACGGCGGGTTATGTCAGAAGGATTATCATGCACACTAAAACTAATCCTAAAACGATACAGTATTTAAAGATTACTAAATTGTAAACAAGTTTGGAAGATCTATAAGCAAATTAACTTCAGTCTGGAACTATAAAACCATCTTTTAATCGAACTGAAAATAAAAATAACATTTGCATAAATTGATATAACATTAAAAAAATGGATTAGTTGGTAATCTTGAATATTATCATAATTGTGTCTAAGTTTCAAGTGTTGGATGTTGATTGAAACCAAAGTTAAAAGGGTTCCCGAAATAAAAAAATGTTGTCAATGATTATCGTCAAAGCCTAAGGCAAGATAACGTCTGCAGTTTCATAACTATAATCAATCTCGCCAGCAGCTTGTAGATTGGCAAGATGGCGTCGTCCACCATCATCATCTGATATGGAAATTGCGAAACCACTATAATACAGATAAACGTTCAGGAACGTATTCATGAAACAAATTAAATGATGAGCAAACCCTTTATTGCAAGTAGGTATTTAAATTGGATAGAAAATTGCCCGATGAAAATCATTTCAACTGTTGATTCAGTTCCATCGAAATATTTTCTATATATACTGTATAAATTAAATTTTGCATTTTTATTTATTAATCTCGGACGTATAATTTACTTATCATGCTTATAACCCATTTGGAAGTATTCGTGTTTAATGTCTTAAATCTGCGATTGCAAATGACAGGAAAGAGGCGATTTAAGTTAACCTAACCAATCAACTGGCAGCTAACGTTTTAGCTACCTACAATTATCATCTAGTATGCATTTATTCAAATGCAAAATTTCTACGTTTGAAAATGGATAAGGAGAGCCAAACAAAAAGGATTGATTCGATGAATCTAAAATGATGTCGTGGTTATTTCTTACGTGTGCAATTACGTTAAATGGAAATTGTCTAGCACGTTTACCTAACTGTATATTTTCCTCCCTTTATTGGCATTGCATATTTTCGATTATTTCCAATTACTTTTATTTTTCTCTCTTTGTATTGCATTTATAGTTTTATTTATTCATTGAACGAACTTTGTATACAATCGTAAAGAAACGTGATCGATGAGCGAAATTACATTGACTATTTTTACGATTACGTTCTTCACTTTTTCTCCGTTGAATTTTTTTAATACAATTATTTTAGTATAATGCTATGTAATCCAGATGAAGCTTAATATTAGTAAGTGTAAAGAAATGAAAGCTAACGTCAGGTCGATCAACATAATACGCAGCGTTAAATTTATACTATAATAATTAACATGTATCCTTTGATACATTTAAGCCTAATTTACAAGGTGCGGATATCTCGTAAAGAAACACACGGTGCATCTTTCACATTATTGGTTGAACTGGATAAGCAAGATTCATAAGAATATCGAAATTGTATGCGGATGACAAAAGTACAATTCAATAAATTACTTTTCAAACTGAAACCCATGCTTTGCAAACAAGTTACAATAATAAGATCTGCAATTCCAGCAAAAAATAAATCGGAAATTACACTATCCTTATCTGGCAGCAGGAAACAGTTACAGAGGTTTATACACTTTTTCGTATTGTCAACGCCTGTAATATCCAAATCTGTACCTGAAGCCTGCGAAGATATTTACAAAGTAAGCTAAGTTTCAAACATTGTTGTGTAATTTTACATACAATGCGCGATCCTGGAAGGTTTACCGAAAACAATTCACCGAAATGTCAATTTAACGAAAGAACAGTTCGTCGAATTATAATTGATCGAACATTTTTTTACCGAAACACGGTTTACCGAAAGGAATATTAACCTAAAATATATTATAATGCAATGAGGTGCGTACTGATCAGGTATCTAATAATATACCAAACGATATTTCGAAAGTCCTTGAAAAGTTGGTTTAGAACAATATAATGAAGTTTATTGACAAATATTATTTATTGATTAGTTGTCAACATGGTTTTATTAGGTAGAAGTGTAGAAACTGCTTGCTTTGAGTTTACGCAAGAGGTGAGTAAACAAGTTGACAACTGTTCACATTACAAAATTGGAAGCTTTTGGAATACTGCTCTAGACTGGTTTGCGTCATGAGTGAAGTACAATAGTGTTAAATCAGGCTTATATAATATTGATTTAGGAGTCCCCCAAGGATCGGTTATTGGGCCTTTGCTTTTCCTGCTATTTATAAACGATCTCTCTCACTATGTTAGTGTGGTAGTGATGTACTGTGATGATACTTCTCTAGTTATTTCATCACATCCAGAAGAAGATCTTAAAACCAAAGTAAGCATAGTGCTTAATGACATGATTGAATTGGTGTTCTAAAAATAAATTAATACTAAACATAGATAAAACAATAATTACAAACTTTTCTAAAAAAAATTCATTCATCTTATTTTCAATTAGAAAATGAACAAGTAGCACTTTGTAATACGACTAGGTTTCTTGGTATAGAGCTTGATAAAGACATGAATTGGAAAGTACACAGTACGAATGTGTCTAAAAAATTGTCGAAATCGTATTACGCTTTATATCAATCGAAAAATTGTTTATCAATCCAACTCTCATAAGGGTATATTACGGTCTTGTCTACTCCCACTTATCTTATAATATTTCTATATGGGGAAGATCTACCAACATTCAAGTCTTTTGTGCTTTAATAGTGGATTATTCGATTGATATTAAATATACCGCCTAGAGAAACGTGTAGAAACATATTTATTAAATATAAGATTTTAACTTTGCCCTACATACACATACATATAAGGTTCTGCTTCACTAAGAATCATCTTGTGAATAAATTATCAAATAGTGCACATTTAAGTAAAATCCTACTTATAACTACCATTCAAGAATTCCTTCTCATACTACCACAGAATATGAAAGTGCTACATTTTACTTTGGTATAAAGTTTTATAACAAACTAGACAGTTGTGTTAAATTGTTACGTATTCTTCAATTTAAAAGGGCTTCAAATCATTTTACTGCAGCTCTGAATTTTTTAACTCTTAACAAAGTAGCATTTACCGCTTGTAGTACGAACTGTATATCTCTATTTGACTTGTCATACATACTAGTATATATAATATAGTAATCGGTACAAAATGCAAAATATAAAATAATATTATCTTGTTATTATACATTATACATTCTTAAATGTGGTATATTTTATCATGTCCTATATCCATTTACAGGATTTAACGGACTAATAAATATTACTATTATTATTATTTACTATTATATACAATATGTTTATACGAATTTTTCTTTCACAGTTCACCTAGGCTTAAGACTTGCAGCTCAAAGTGTTTAAAAACGAATTCCTTTGTCTTTTTTTGTTCTTTTTGTGTTTTTGGTTTTTTTTTTGTATTTTCTTGATTTTTTTTCTTTGCGCTACCATTATTTATCTTTTAAATCTTAATTTGACATTAATAACTTAAGTTATGGGCTACAACACGTAAGAAGTCGGACACATTTTCAATATTATAATTTTAGATATTTTATTCGCTGTGCGGAGTCCCTGTATTTCTTGCGTGTAGGCAAGAGCGGCTCCCCCATTAGTGCTGCTGAGCTGCAGAACCACCAGAATTAATTCTCAATGTATGGATTAAGCATTAAATATTAACATTTAGCGTTTACTGATTATTTCATTCAAATATTACATTTCCATAATTTCATCGAGTAATAATTGTGGATTTTCCAAAAGTACAACTCCTGAATTAAAATTATTTATGTTATGAAAGCTTAAATGAAATTTACCTAATAGTAAAAATAACAAAACACATGTTTGTTGCATAATTTATATTTGTAGAAGCACAAAGCTGAATAATATCAATATATAATTATCACGTAATTGTGATGAAACTTAAGACAGTACAAAGTAACATTTACACGGTTAAAGCACAAGTATAATATAACTCCTTTTTTTAATTCCATTTTTATTATAACAAATTCAGCACTTTGAAATATGATGTAAAAACGGATATTATATAGATTTTTATTATCGGGTTATTATTGTTATTATTATAATTTTTTTTTCACGTGTTTCCACAGTTGGATTCTGCTCAATCATCGACTTGTAATAAACAAGATGAATGATAGATATATTATCGCTTAGCCGTTAGTTTTTGAGGAATTTCTTCGGTAGATCCCAAAATTATTGGTACGACTTGAACTTCCGTAAGCCTCTAGACTTCTTGTATTTCTTGAGCAAGTGGTAAATATTTCTCAAGTTTTTCCGTATGTTTTCTATCTATATTTATAGGAGCAGGTGAAAAGCATTTCATTGTGTGGCTTGTCTAGTATACATATATCTGGTCTGTTATGTTGAATTGGTCTATCAGTTAATAGGTCTCTGTCCCAGTACAATTTACATGCTTCATTTTCCAATACTGATTGTGGGGTATACATGTAATAAGGAGTTCTTTGTTCAGTAAACTTGTATTTTAAACTAAGTTCCATATGTAAGATCTTTCCCACATTGTTGTGTCTATTTGTGTATTCTTTAGGTGCTAGGGTTTGATAACTGCTGATTATGTGCTCTATGTTTTCATTACCAACTCCGCACATTCGACATTTGGTACTGGTAATATAGACATTTTTTGGAATATATTCCATATATGATCTAGTGTTAATGTTATCTGGCATATCTTCGATGCAATTCTTTTTGTAATCTCTTATTTCCAAGAAATGTGGTCGAGTAATCGACATCCGGTTGATACTGTCTATTATTGAGGTTTAAGGGCGTTAAGTTTTTATCCATGTTTACAATAAAGTTGCACATATTTGATGTTTCAGCCCTTTTGTAAAAATATGAGCGTAGGTGTATTATCTGATCTTAAGTCTTATACGTAGATCCTCCCATTTTTCTAGGTAGGTGAAAACGTTCTTTACATGCTTTTGGGTAGTGCGCACGATGTTATGTGTAACTTGTTCTTATTATTCTGTTAAGCTCATCTAGATCTGTAGGAGGCCATTTAATAATACCAAAACTATAACTAATGACAGGTATTGCAAAGGAATTTGTTGCTTTAGGTTTATTTAAAGAAGACAGTTGGGATTTAAGTATGGCATTCAATTAGTTGTTTTTTCATTTCATTCTTGTCGACGCCTTGTGGTTGTAGAATACCTAGATATTTACATCACTCATGTCTGTTCATTGAAGTTATACTGCCTTCATCAGTTCTTTGTAGCAATATATAGTCCTCTGTTTGGCACCATACTCCTTTACGTAAATAGTTCGTTTTGCATTTATCTAGGCCAAAGTTCATTTTAATATCCGTTGAAAACTGTTCTACTGTTCGAAGTAGTTTTCTGAGACCTGCGTTTATATTGGATAAAAGTTTATCATCCATATACAACAGATGGCTTAGACTTTCTTGCGTTGGTGTTATATTGTATCCACTATGTTTTGAGTTTAGGGCATTACTAAGTGGGTATAATGCTATGCAGAACCATAATACGCTTAAAGCATCGCCTTGGAATATGCCACGTTGGATGTTGATGTGCAGATCGACATTGGTGTTATTATGAACGATATTAGCTTTCCACATTGTCATCGTTTTACGAAGTAGGTTAATTATTTGTGGGTTTATTATTATTATTATTATTAGTATTTTTATTATTTATTTTTATTACAATTATAAGGCGTCAACTAAGGTCATTGGCCTCTACTATACTTATTAGATTCTATCGAACAAATCTGCAGCTTTTAGGAATCTGATAACATTTTTAATATGCTCCGACTGCTTGGCTAAGTCTTCTGTCTCCCCCACTAAGTTATACAAAATCCTCAGATGCTGCAGTCCCGGACATATACGAAATAGGTGTTCAACAGATATTTAATCACCACAGCTCTGGCATGCCGGAGGAGGTTCACTGAGTAACAAGTGGACGTGCGTTAGTTGTGTGTGTCCTATTCTCAGGCGATGGATTTTAATCCGTTCCGTTCGAGACAGTTGCATAGGCGGTCTCCAGGGCTTCGTATTACCAATCGCTTCATTAAAAACTGCCTTTAGGTCTACATGCTTCACCTCCGGAACATCCACTTGTCCTCTTGAAGCACGTTTTGCCGCCTTGTCGGCCATTTCGTTGCCTATTATACCTACGTGGCCAAGTACCCACACTAACGTCACACCTCTCCCAGTTTCTAGCACGTTCTTATATAAAGCCTGCACTCTCTGGACAAGTGGATCGCGAGAAAAACGGCCCCTTATACTTCTTACGGCACTCATAACGATGACGAAACGTGTCCCTGTGTAGCACATATGGCAGTACAAAAGGGCTTACCACAGGGCATACATTTCGGCACCCATTATTGTGCACATATTGGACATCTTCCATTCATGTGTTATGCCGTCAATGCATGTAGCACACCCTACCCCCGACTCTGTTCTTGATCCGTCCGTATAAATCACCATTGAGTTACGGTGTTCGTCCATAATAGATTCAAACTGTCTCTTATAAATTACATCAGGCGTGCTTTCCTTTCTGAAAACCGTGAGTTGGAGGCAAGTCTCTACCTCAGGGACCATCCAAGGATTATTATTATTATTATCAAATTATTCATATTATTATTTTTTTTTGTGGCTTCAACTACTTGGTTATTTGCCACTTTCTGCGTATATTTATTTTTATCCTCAGGTTTATATTTTATTCAACATGTCGATCTCCTGTAGAAAGTTAAATAATCTCTGTATTTGGTCTTTGTTAAGCGTGAAGTCGTTATTTATCCCATTGTCAATATTATAGTTTTTCCTAATCTGTCTTAATTCATCACACTCCTGAAAAATATGCTTTATTGTTAGGTTACTGTTACATAGTTCGCATTTTGGTTGTTGTGTTTTTGTGAGAATGTAAGAGTGGGTTGCGTTCGTGTGTCCTATTCTTATGCGTGTAAGTATAATATTGTGTTTTCGTGACATGGCTGGATAACATTTTCTAGCTTCCACTGTTGGCGTATGGAGTTTTAAAAATCTATCTTCTTTTTCCCATTCCCTTTGCCATTTACTCCATACTTTCTTTTTTATTTCCATTATGTCTTCCACTAGTGCGTATCTTATGCATATGTTTTGTATTCTGTCAAACTTCTTCAGGTATAATAAAATACTTATCTTTTTTGGGATTTTTTAATGGTGTACTTTAAATTATACAATCTAAACGTTTCGATAACACTTACAGTTATCTTCGTCAGTAGTAATGTTTCTTAAAAATTGTTAAAGATGTAGTAAACAATTTTGTCAAATTTGAAAAATTCAAACATAAACATAAGCCTGCTATTAATATAACAGTTTGAGAAACGTATAAGCCAACTATAAAATTGTAGTAAAGAATAACTAGGTCATTAAAATTAAATATTGTTAAACTGCCTCAAAGATGACAAACCAGAACACTCTCTACGACGAAAGCTAACAATGAAATTTGCCAGCCAAAAACACATTTAACAAAATTTAATCGAGTTATGATGTAAGTGTAAAGTTGTGAAAAACTTCAATTTTAAAATGATAGAAGCATTCACAAATCCAAACATTACATCAAAAATAACCCAGTTAAATCTAACAAAGAGATATCTTTATCAATAATTGGAAGTGTTATTAACAATGAAAAGCACAATGCAGAACGTTCTTGTAATTTTTAATTTCAATTTAATTTCAACTACTTCTGTTAAATTATAGTGCTGTGGAAATTTAACATATAATTGGTAAAGCATTTGCTTCAAGGTCTAGGAAAAACACAGCAAAAAACCTAGAAATACCAAAAGTTGAAAACAAATTGAAATCAAGGCGTATCATTATGCTCTTTTTTAATTATAAGATGCCAAAACCTATTTAAACGGAGATTTTCTTCTTGTCTATTAAAATTATTCGGGTGTTTATATATTTCAATAGCTTCACGTTGCAAACGAACATAATAATGGTTTGTCTTGACAATATTTTCATATTGTCAAATTGAATGTCATGATTTAGATTATTCAGGGCATGGTCAGCCACAGCAGACCTCTCTGGTTGACCCAATCTACAAAATCTCATATGTTCTTTGCGTCTTGTATCAAAGCTACGTTTTGTGGTCCCGATGTATACTTTTCCACATGAACAGGATAACTTATACACTCCGGAAGATGATAAAGGGTTTGACACATCTTTAGGTGATCTTAAATGTTCTTTAATTTTTCTTGTAGGTTTAAAAATAGTCCTAATGCCATATTTGATTAGGATTTTTCAATTCTATTTGTAACATTAGCTATAAAAGGAAGAAAAGCAGTACCAACATTAAGAACTGGTTTTTCTTTAAGGTTACGCCTAGAAGGTGTAATAACATTATTAATATCTGTAAGTGAATATCCATTATCTTGTAAGGATTTTCTTAAATATTTATATTCATCATTCAAAATTCAGGGTCACAAATTCGTTTTGCTCGATCTACTAAAGATTTAATTACACTAATTTTTTGACGTGGATGGTGGTTGGATAATTTATGAAGGTATCTATCAGTGTGTGTCGGCTTTCTGTAAACCTTAAAAGATAGTGAATTATTATTTTAGATATTAATATGTCAAGAAATGGTAAACTTCCATTAGTTTCTTTTTCCATGGTAAACTGAATACTAGGATGTATACCATTTATAAAAACCAAAAACTCATGCAGTGCTTCTTCTCCATGTCTCCAAATAACAAATGTGTCATCTACATATCTATACCAAACTGAAGGTTTTTTAGGTGTATTTTGTAACGTTAATGTTTCAAATTTTTCCATATAAAAATTAGCTATAACGGGACTAAGGGGACTACCCATTGCTACACCTTCAATCTGTTCATAAAATTTACTGTTCCACTGAAAATAAGTTGTAGTAAGACAGATAAAGGTAATGCAACTGTTATATTAAACATGAACGATTATAACACTAAGATAGAACAATTGTTGGGACCAGAAACTAGTAGAAGGGGTTCAAAATAGGATGTGACGTCATCAGTGGTGGGGGAGGTCACGGCAACGTGGCCGTGCTCCTTTTCCACCACCATGGCTCCTTTTCGTGGTCGTTTTGAACCCTTTGAAGACATTTTACCCATAATTATAGACCTTTTGGCTGGGGGTCGGCTTTTTTTCGGAGGCGACTTTCAACCCCTTGGTCGAATTTTCAGCCCTTGACGGTACTTTTACCCCTAATTATGGCCTTTTTGGCAGTTCAGCACCTGGGGGTAGGCAAACGCACGCGCTGGGAACCGGGCGGGGGGTTACCACTAAGACTAGATATGGCCCTTATGGATTCATTAAGGCGGGGGTAAGGCTAGGCCACACCCATTCCTTTTGACTGATTGGTTGTACGAGTATTAAGGCGGGGCTAAGATTAGACCACACCCATCATTTTACCTGACTGGTTGTGCGAACGCTCGCCCTTCTAGTTTCTGATTAGCCCTTAGCCCCACTACTCAGCAGCTGTGCTCTAGTTGAAGGACGAAGGCTCTGCTTTCTGATTAGTTATGGCGAGAAATTTGAATTTGCATTCTAATAAGGGGGCCCTAACGGTAACTTGTAAGGCAGGTGTAGGGCGCCGCAACTTGCTCTCGGAGTTTCGCCCCCTTGTGATCGGAACTTGTTCGAGGGCTTACGTGTATTGTCGTGATCCCCTTGGCGGGAAATTTGAATTTGTGTTCTAATAAGGGAGCCTAATGCTAATTTGTAAGACAGGTGTAGGGCTGTGCAACTTGCTCTTGGAGCTTCGCCCCACTTGTGATCGGAACTTGTAAGACAGGTTTAAGGTTTCGCAACTTCCTTTCGGGGGTTCAATCAAATTAATCTCATGCACGAAACAAGAATTTTATTGAAACTAATAACACATAACTATGTAATTTTATAATACCATTTTCCACTTGAATATTAAATTTGTTGTTTTCCCTGCTGATCCTAAAAAAACTTAATCAAACGTCTTTAAGCTTGGGGCTTCGACCCCAAGACCCGAAATTTGAAATTGTATCTAAGTCTCTGCATTCTGTTCGGTTATGGCGGAGAATTTGTATTCTAATAAGAGTCCCTAATTCTAACTTGTAAGACAGGTGTAGGTCTTCGCCCCCTTGCCCTACAATTTGTATTTGTTTGTGGCGCCATCTAGTTGTGTATAGACTAATGAATGTTTTCTGTAATTGAAGTGACTTCACCTAGCGGTATATTTTAAAACTACATACATATCACTGTAATGGTTATGGGGGAAATTTGAAATAAGAGATCCTAGTTCTAACTTGTGGGGTCAGTATAAGACGTCTACACCATTTTTCGGAAAATCAAAGCAATCAATCTCGATAAAATCAAACAACGGGGCTT
Organism: Vesta saturnalis; assembly: GCA_036346205.1. Lineage (NCBI taxonomy): Eukaryota > Metazoa > Arthropoda > Insecta > Coleoptera > Lampyridae > Vesta > Vesta saturnalis. The sequence continues at coordinate 40,214 of JARFJB010000575.1, read as the reverse complement.
CGCTCCCTGTCGCCTCGCCAGGAAATTTGAATTTGTATTTAAGTCTCTACATTCTGATTGTTTATTGCGTGAAATTTGAACTTGTATTCTAATAAGGGGGCCTAATTCTAACTTATACGACAGAAATAGGGCTTCACAACTTGCTTGAAATTTGTTAATGTAAAACTCAGGATGTTATCTGTAATAGGAGCTGGCGTTATTGGAAATGGAAAAATCAAACAGTCAGATCAATCACAATCAATCAAAGTAATTAACCAAATCAGTCAAATCAATCAACTTAATCAAATCAAACAAGAAGCTCAGCTAACAATTCTTCATAACCTTCAGGTAACGATTCTCTCACTGTATATACCTAGCCCCTATGAGCGACCGCTTACTTTGTAATTAAGGCTAACCAACACTCAGAGCTGGTATTCAACCTAAACGTGAGGGCACCGGTGTAGGATAACGGTTGATAATCCGCAAATCAATCACAATAAATTCGTTTGTCAATCAATCAAAGCGTAATTTGCAGCTTGTATGAATCAGCTTACAAATCAAAAATACTGGCTTAACTTACAGCTTGCTAAGACCGACTACGTTTCAAAAATACATGAGATAGCGTTCGGCATTACTGTCAATATACAAGCATCAAATTAGTTTGTAACACTATTGCAAAGTTTTATGTACAGTGCTAAAAATACATTTTAAAAATGATTATACAACAACAAATATATGACCAAACCCGAAATCAGGCAACTGTGTTATTTTACATACAAGGGCAGTTTTTAGGTTAGGCCAATACTCGCGCGCGAATATTGACCTAATCTAAAACCGTGCGTTTATTACTCAAGCCTAATATTTCACGTGTATTGACGTAAACTCAAGAAACAAGCGAAGCGAGGGGTCGAGAGGAGGGATAGGGATAGAGAGAGAGAGAGACGTATAGGCTGGAGAGACGAGTGAAACGGGCATGATCTAGTTGTATTACAGAAAATATTCTCTAGTTTGAAAATACATCACTAGACGGTTGCAAACAAGCAAATCTGCTTTTAAAATACACTACTAGATAAAGCCACGCTCAACTTCCATTACAGAAAACATGTACTAGTTTAAAAATACACCACTAGATGACGTCACAATCAGATCTGTTGTCAGATAGTTGTAATCTAATTGTAAAAATTCTTTGTCATGCACAAAGAACGTGTGCATCATATAAGAGAGCTGAGAATCATGAGAGGCGAGAGGGGAGAGAGACGGGAGATATGAGAGATACGTGAGAAACGAGCGAGACGAGAGAGACGAATACGATTAACTTCTATTACAGAAAACAGTCGCTAGTTTAAAAATACATCATACACCACTAGATAACGTCACAAACAAGTGTAACCTCACGCGCAAAGAACGTGAACATCATATTTCCATTTTCATGGACAATCCAACTTTCGCGTAATTAGCTAATTAGGGTTTTAGATGTACTTGAATAGTAAAAGGTTGTTATTGTGGTTACATAACTGGTGAAATCCGAAAATAATTACTTTATATTACTGATGGCTGAAAGGCTCTAAGTGCTTTATATTATTCAGTTATAAGCAAGACGTCTAAAGTGAAATGTGTTGGAAGTATAAGCAGCTGTTTACCCTGCCAAGGCGTTCGTCCAATGCGTTTATCGCCAACAACCCTGGTAAGTGTTCGATTTTTATTTCAACCCTTACCCCTTATTTTCTTTACTTTATTTAATTGCTAGAGGCCTGATTTCAATTGGTTATGTTTGTTGTTGTATAGGTATTTTTACCGATCTAACTGTAAAACGTATTTTTATCACTGTATGCAAAATTCGACAATAATATACACGTTAATTTATGGGATACTATTGTTGTTATGGTTGTCTAATGATGATGATGATCGTGGCTAAAATAAAACAGCGTCCTATAGCTGCCTTACGATATGGAATCGGTGTTAGCTTGAAAACGCTTATGTATTATCAAAATTGTAAATTGCCTTACAAAATGAAGTCGATGTTAGTTTCAAAACGTTTGTGTGTTATCAAAATTGTATATGAAAGCCAGCTTGTTTATTTACCACGGGGTATTTGGGCTTTTTCAAAACGAAATAGTGCGTTTAAGATTGTTTATAAATGTAGGGATCTTCTTAGCACAGGTATTTTCGAATTTGCGTGATATTATTATTATTATTACGGCTATGTAATAATAATGATAAGCGTTGTGTAAAATAAAACTCCTATAGTTGCCTTACGAAACGTAATTGGTATTTGACCCTGGGACATTTGCCCATTAAAAAAACTAAATAGTGCATTCAGGCTTGTTTATAAATCTAAGGCCTTTTTGTCAAAGGTATTCACGTATTTGAGTGATATTATTATTATGACAGTCTAACGATAATGATAAGCGTTGGGTTAAACTAAATCACAGAGGCCTATAGTTGTCTTACGAAATAAAATCGCTGTTAGTTTCAAATCACATGTGTATTATCAAAATTGTAAATGGAGGTCAGTTTGTTTATTTGTCCACGGGCATTTGACTATTTTCAAAAACGAAATAGTGCGATCAACCTCATTTATAAATCTAGGACCTTTTCCTCAGAGGCATTTCCGACAAGCCATCCCTTGTATGTAAAATAATATAGTGGCCTAATTTCAAATTTGATTGCATATTTGTTATTAACTGTAAAACGTATTTTTAAGCCTGTATGAAAAAAATCGGCACCAGTGTTACAAGCTAATTGGATACTCGTATATTGACAGAAATGACGAAGGCTATTTCATGTATTTTTGAATTGTGGTTAGTTTTAGCACTCTGTAAGTTAAGCCAAACCAGTATTTTTTAATTGCAAGCTGATTTTTTCAAGCTGTAAGTTATGATTTGATAGATCGATATTGAATTGATTGAGATTGATTTGCAGATGATCGACTGTTTTCTCCATGTCGTTGCATTCACCAGCTCAGAGTGTGGGTTAGCCTTATCTACAAATTAAGCGTTCACTCATCGGAGCTGGGTATATACAGCGGGAGAATCGTTACCTGAAGGTTATGAAGAATTTTTGGCTCAGCTTCTTGATTGATTTGACTGATTTGGTTAATTGCTTAGATTGATTGATTGTGATTGATCTGATTGTTTGATTTAATCTGATCGAAAGTGCTTTGTTCGAAATTGATTTGTTTGATTTGATCGAGGTTGATGGATTTGGTTTGATATGTTTCGGTTGATGTTATTAGCAGATCGACTAATTTGCTTAATTTCTGTCTTTTGACAAGGGGCTATTTCATAATTAAAAGCAGATTAATAACGACTTAGGCCGTTCAGGCTTGCTTATAAATCTAAGGCCCTTTTTGACCGAGGTTTTTCCGTTAAGGCAGATCTTGTATGTAAAATATTTTAAATTAGCGTTTTTTTAATAACACCAGCTCCTACTACAGAAAATATTCACGAGTTTTAAATCCCAAAATAATATTACTTATAATAAATGATTGAATCCCTTTATCGTTTTTATTTATAAATTTGACTATGACTCATAGTTAAAAGCAAAATATATTGTGCGTAATAGTGGATTAAGCCTCGAAAGCTGGTGTAGACACCTTATACCGACCTCAGAAGTTAAAACTATGGCCTCTTATTTCAAATTTCCCCCCATAACCATTACACTAATCTGTATGTAGTTTTAAAATATGCAGCTAGCCACCTCTATTACAGAAAACAAACATTAGTCTATTCACATGGCGCCACAGACAAATTCAAATGTTGGATCAAGCGGGCCATGACAAGGAGTTAAGACCCAAAATCAAGTTCCGAAGAGTCATACCTGTTTTACAAGTTAGAATTAGGGCCCCTTGTTAGAATACAAATTTAAATTCCCCGCCATAACCACACCGAAAACAATCATTAGTCCATGGCGCCACAAACAAATTCAAATTTTGGGGCAGGGGGGCTAAGACACTAAAGCAAGTTACGAAACCCTATACCTGTCTTATAAGTCACGTTAAGCCCCTCCTTATTAGAATACAAGTTCAAATTTCTCGCAATAAACAATCAGAATGTAGACTTAAACATTAATTCAAATTTCCCTCCAAGGGCGTTAGATGGCGAAGCCCCGAAAGCAAGTTGTTGGACAAGGGGGCAAAGTCCCTAGAGCAAGTTGCGCAGCCCTACACCTGTTTTACAAGTTAACATTAAGGCTGCCTTATTAGATTACAAATACAAATTTCCCGCCAAAACAAAATGGCCGATGGTCTTGATTACGATTCATAATTAAAAGAGTTATGATAATACAATTTACTTATAACAAAATGGCCGGGGATCTTGATTATGATGCTTAATTAAAAAGGTTATGATGATGCAATTTAATTATGTCTCATAATTAAAATAATTGTTGATTTATAACTCGTAATTGAAAACAATGCACCCATTATTAGAATACAAATTCAAATTTCCCGCCTTAACCAATCAGAATTCAGAGACTTACTCCTCCATCAGAGCACAGCTGTTGAGTAGTGGCGTCGCGACGGCGGGCGGCATCCACCCTCAGGTGCCCTCCTTCTACTATTATATTAATAGTATTGCATATCAATAAGTATGGGAATATTTATAATGTAGAGATTTTGAAACCCCATTAACATAATGACACTCTGTGAATTACCTATAGCAAATATTGTTATAGCCGGGCCGGCGAGAGGTGTCTTATGACTCATCCTTTAGTAAAGCATGGTTTAAGATTTTACTAACAACGCTATCAAGGTTCAAGCCCCAATCGGTGTAAATTTTGTCTTTATGTATGTAGAACTGATGTAAATTCTAAGTATAATGAGATTACAATCAAATTACTTATATTAATGGAATAGTATGTCGTTATTGGTTCATATAGTTAGTAATTTTGAATACCAACAAAACATCGTCAATGTTGCTAGGTTATTTTCAAATTTAAGTCACGCTGTCAAATTTAAATAAAATTATTGTTCGAATATCTCGGGATTTAGCATCCTAAAGGTCCTAAAAATCCCCATCCACTCGTATAAATAAAGTCGAATTTCGTTTAAGGTCTTATTCAAGCATGTAAAGTCCACCGAGTGTGGGTAGTCATATGGTAAAAATATATTGTACAACTGTAAACGATAAATTAAATTAATTATATCAATAATTTTCAATAAGAAACGAATTAGCAGCAGGCAGTGCCCGAATGAAGTGCAAAAAGTTTGGTTAATTGCGGAGGATCGTTTTTAGCAGACAGATCTCACTGCGTCAAAAGAGTCAACACTGTAATTTGGTTATCGAAGTCACTTATAAATAACGGATTTTGTCATAAATAAATACACTATATTGGATGTTAAAATGAGATTTATTGTTAATAATATAACCGATTTTAAAAATCTCAGTTTATAGTTTGCCAATATATATATATATATATATATATATATATATATATATATATATATATATATAGTACAGGTACAGAGGTATATGTTAAATATAATAATTCTTTACAATGTTATAAATTAACTAAGATTCTAATTTTTGCTTTAAATTCAAATATTGGACATCTTATAATTAAAAGTCATCACCTTCACTTTCACTATCATCTTCTCTCCGACATTGTTTACTAAAGGTTTTACCATTTCCTCAGCTCTTTTTTGAACGTCTCACCACAGGCTCATTTCCTTTTCAGCATGTAAAATACACTTTTGCCACAGTTCTTCAGTTACTTGGTTTAATAAATCCTTCCATAGCGATAAAACATTCTCGTCCCTGAAGCCCTATCTTTCAACGTTTTTGTTGTCAATACTGTTTACAATTTGCCCATATTAACTCGATAGGGTTGAATTGGCAGTGATACGGAGGTAAACGTAAAATTTGATGTCCCCATTGATGAGCGATTTCATCATTTGCATATATTTTTGGAACTTGTAAATCCTTGGCAATTTGTAATAATTCCACTTTTAGCATATCATTCGAATGAGGAATGTTGTGTTTTATTAAAAATTGAAGATCTTCTTTCTTCCAACTACTTGAAGGTAATTCTTCTACTAATGTAGAATGATAACTGGCATTGTCAAGAATTATCAAACTTGGTTTTTCTAAATTTGGTAAAAGCTGTTCTTGAAACCATTTTTGAAATAAACCAGCGTTCATATTATCGTGGTAGTCTGCTGTCTTTCTTTTACTGGAAAATACCAGTGATGAGTTAGACATAAAACCATCCTTGTTGCCAGCACTCAGTATGATAAAACTAAAATTTGTTCGGTTAAAAATATTTTTAACAAATCGGACTATTTTAATTACCGTTTCCTTTCTCTTAGTGGTTTGGTTTTTGTGCTTTTCAAATCATTATCATGCCATAAATTTCGAACGATTCCTCGACTAAAAATCCACGTCTCATCCAAAAAGACAGGATCTTAACTAATTTCACAACTTTCATGAGCAAAATACTTTCGCAAGAATGTTGCTCGAGCACCAGCAATATGAACTTGTTCCATTAAACGGCTTCTTCCATCATCAACTTTGAATTCAAAATCAATTTTGTCTGACAATTGTTTCAAACTCGTTTTACTGAAGGTAATTATTTTATCTTCTTTAAGTTCAGTTTGGAGTTTTTCGATAGTAATATGTGAGCCTAAAATTAAACAGTGATTAACCCCATTTCAACAATAATTTCTGAATTATTTACCAGTTGCATGCATGGTGTAAGTTTTTCGTTTCAAAACTGCTTTCACGTATTCGTCGACATCCTCTGACTTCGATTTCAAACGCAGCCTATGTTTTGCGGTGAATCCGGCGCCGATTTCCCAGATTCTAAAGCGAGAGCCATTCTTGCCTTTGTCCGAGTTACGGTTTTCTCGGAAATGGCCCATGCGAGAGCAGTTCGCTGCAACACAATATTACATAAATATAAATTTAAATAGTGAAAATTATTAGCGTATCTGGATAATGGAAGTTAAAGGTAAACTTGGCCCCCCGTTATGGCGTTCTATCTCGGAATAATGTAGTATATTCATTAACATTACTTGAGTTTGGCTTTTCAAAGGTTTACCTTTTAATGACATCATTATTTGCTGCAAAATAACTAAATGCATTCAATCAGTTGGAGATACATATTGCATTATAGACTTACCTCGTAATAGTGAATATTAATAATAATAGTTTTGAAAAAAACTGTTGTTTACAAATGCAATGGAAACTAATAAATTACGAAGCGAAAGAATTATTATAACTACAAAACACGATGCGATTATACGAAACGAAATACGAAGAATAATTTGAGGTTAAATAGCAAAGAAGACATCTGACAGCGTCATGCGCTTTGACTTTAGAATCGACATACGTTTTTAAGTCCTGCATTTGAAATATATAGCAGACGTATAAATTATAACCCGTCTTTCTTTAAGTGGGAACTTCGCACTAAGATAAAGGGAAGCAGATGCATTTCATAGTAATAATTATATCCCCATTCTCGAGTCCGCCACGAGACACCTCTCCCCGGCTCTACTATAACTAATGATAGTTTCAACGTCATTAATGTAATAATTGTATCATCAAACTATTAGAAACTTGCTTTCATTTATTACTCATACACAATAATTATGCATCCCTTTCAAGAATAAACAACACTGAAATTTGAAACATTAACTCTATCTGCGAAATATCCGGAAGAATTAAGAAATTAGAGGTAATATTAAATATGTAAAAGAAAATTCAACGCAGGAAAGAACCACCATAAAAGAAAGTATACCATGATGTAAATATTAGAATGAAAAATTGTACGATGCTAATGATAAGCTGACGTTTTTAAGGGGAATCGCTTACAATTTAAATTTAAATTGATAACAATTTTCAAGGCTTTTAAGTAGGCATGTTTTATTTCAACACAATAAAAAGTATTATTAAAGTTCCTTCTTTGTATATGCAATTGACCGACGGGGTTTTGTCACGGCGCGCATCTGAGCAGCCGCGCGTGATTTTTACCAGACGGTCAATTGACGGGCGGGATTTCTTCCGCGGGGAAATTACCGTGAACCATAATTTTCGGTTAACTTCCCTTTCGGTAAACTGTATTTCGGTTATTTTTCGGTCAATTGTAATTCGACGAATTGTTCTTTCGGTAAATTGACCTTTCGGTGCATTGTTTTTCCTAGATCCACAAAAGTTTCTTGTAACTACCTACATTAATTCTGAATAAAAAATTCACACTGCATTTCTTCCAAGTGTTTAATGAATGTTATAAAAAAACAAAAAATGCAACAGACTTGAACATTTGTTTAGTGTTTAAACGCTTGAAATATAAAACTAAATCAATAAATACTCTGCAGGTACATTTCCTTCAAATCTACCTAATAATATTGAAGTATTTACTTATCCTACATTGCTTTTGGTTAACACACAAACAAATAAATTTAACAAGACCAATACAAAAAAGACTGGATTCACTAGGCAGTTTTAGAAGGTTAAAATGCGTTTCCCGGTCACTCACTTAAAATATCATTTTGTTGTGAGGAAGCCTGCATATAATCTGAATTGGAGTTATATAGCTGTCGGATGACTGCAAGGGTGTAGGAACATACCTTGAAGTATATGGTGCTTGTACATTCTCGACTACTGTAATGTAATTATATTTATCATTCTCTTGCAAATCTTGTATCTTGAATGAGGTTGGTACGAATTGAATTCTTTCTTGTGTCCGAATCACTGATATGGACTTTAATGTCATTAGCTGGGCTGCCACACTACCCCCAAAATATAAAAGCATTTTCTGTGTTGGGTTCTTTCATGGCTGTTTCAGTTATTTTTTTCACATCCTGTACCACTAGTGAAATATCTTTTGTTTTGGAAGATTTGACTTTGATTTTTTTGCTCGCGGTACCAGTGGTACTTCTTCTTGTGAACCTTGTGTGTCGCTGTGACCTTGCACTTGCTGACTGCTGACCTAAAAAACACAGATTAAAAAAAAACTATAAGTACCGAGCTGAGATAAAAGTAAAATTTGTTCATCATTTAAAGTACAGGGTGATTCATTAATCATGGGAAATGGGATTTTCTCGAAAACGGAAAATTAGTTCTGTAAAATGCATGTTATTTCGGCACCACTCCTCTCGAAGTTAAGGCAGAAATTTACTGAAATATGAAACCGACGCTGTGCGTTACGACGCTGCGAAATTTTTTTTCCCGGAACCATAGCTTTTTTATTGGGTATTTTAAAAGGCCGATCAATTGTAAGAATTATTATAATAATTTAATATTAGTCAAGTTGCTTTGGTATGTGTGAATCCATGCGATATTGCAGGCTCACATTCCATTAATATAAGTAATTTGACTGTAATCTCATTATATTTAGAATTTACATCAGTTCTACATACATAAAGACAAAATTTACATCGATTGGGGCTTGAACCTTGGTGGCACAGTTGGTTAGCGCGGTACTCTAGCAAAGTACAGGTCGTAGGTTCGAATCCTACTCGAGGTAAACTTTTTATTTATGTATTTAATAAAATTAATAATAATTTTTAATTGTAAGAATTGTTTCTTATACAAATTTTTTTCTATTCCTGACGGTTAGAAAGTTATAAGCTAGTTTGTATAAATACTTTTTTCTTGACTTTTTACCCAATTTTGTAATATAAGCGTTTTTTTGTTGATTCTTTTAAATAAAATAACTATTGGAAAACAATCTGCAATAAATAACACTCAATCTGAATCCATTACTACAACTTGCAGGATTTAGATATGAATATGAGGGACATTGCGTAGACCTAGAAACATATGATAAAGAAGATGTATTGCTGGTCGTGGGACGTAGGAATATTGCAATTAATACCTTGCAAGTCTTGAAGTTTAAAACTTTTGCGGATAGACTGTATGCGGTCCTGTGCCCTTATGGCTGAAAGAGTTATTAGCGCCATTAATTGAGCGCCTGCACTACTACCAAAGGTCATGTACTGTTTTTCAATGGCAGGTTCACGTGTCATGGTTTCACTTATCTGTTTTAGTTCCTTGATAACTGTTGAAACCTGTGTCAATTTTGACATCGGTCGGCTTTTTTTGGTGGTGGTTCCACGGATTTGGTCTAAAATGGAACTTTCCAAAACATTACGGTGCGATTGATGGAAAACATTTCACAATTCATGCACCAGCAAATTGTGGAAGTGAATTTTTAATTTACAAGGGTAATAATAGCATAGCTTTGTTAGCGTTTGTGGACGACAATTATTGTTTTCGCTACATAAATATTGGATGCCCCTGCAGAGAATCAGATGGCTGAGTTTTACAAAAATCATCTTTATTTGAGGCACTAGGGAGTGGTATATTATCACATGGTGGTTTCCTTGTAGGTGATGATGCATTGCCGCTAGAAACTTATCTAATGAAAACGTGTTTAAAAGTGGCTCTCTCAAAGGAGCAAAAAAATTTTAATTATTACCTTTGTCGGGCCAGAAGGATAGTTGAAAATGTTTTCGGAATTCTGGTTAGTAGATTTCGAATTTTCGAAAAGCGTATAGCATGCTTACCAGAAACGGTATATAAAATTATTAAGGCGTGTTGCTCAATACACAACTATTTGAGAATCACTTCAAACACTTATACGTCAGGTGGATCATTAGATGAAGAAGATATAGATAGTGGTCGTATTAGGCTAGGTTCTTGGAGAAACGAAATTAATAATCCGTTGCCCTCAACAGAAACGTTGGGAAGTAATAATTCTTCAAGATTTGCAGGGAAAAGGTGCTGTCCCATGGCAGGAACGGATGGTTCTTTAATTATATCAATAAATATATTAGTATAATAAAACTATGCTTACATTATTCAGATTATCCTGTGTTGGTCTTTTATTGTTCTCCAACTACATAAAAATGCATTCATTTTCTGAAACCATTTGAGAGTGGGAACGTAAACTTTATTGGATCCCGATCCCGACTTCCTAGAGTTCCGTATTTTCCTTTTTTCTTGGGAGTAAGTCGATCTTAAAACTCGTATTTTGTTTTTAATTTCGGGCACACCAAATCCTTAAATTCCCATTAACTCATGGATCTTCTTATAATCTGATTCGCGGGTTTTCCTTTTCTTATAAATAGGCGCTCTTGTATCCTACCAGCAAGGTCTTTCACGATATTCTGGTACGAACGTTAATGTTGTTTCTTCATTCCAAGGAGACATTTTAAACCTCATTTCTATGCACAAGTCACGATACACACAAGCCAACACAAAAATATGCTCTGCACAGTCTGTACTAATGAACTCTACTAAACAGACCAGTCTACACGTGTTTATTCGGCGTTTAGTTCCAGCGAAACATGAGTAGGGGAAGCAACTTGCGCGAGTAAACAGAACGTATTTCTATTTACTTGACTAAACGTTTCACTAAACCCAGTACTTGATCCAGTACTAAATCAAGTGGTTTGCACGATACAAGTAGCTAGATTTATTCACTTGATTTAGTAACTTGCTTTACTTGACACGTGTAAATTCGCCTTTAGGCTTTAATAGTATTGTTTGTACACAACTTTAGCGTAAACATTTATTGATTCGCGCCTTATTTACTTAAACAAAGTTATTTTGCTAGAAAATATTTGTTGGGATAATGTACGCGGTCCCAATATTTTGAGGATAACATGCTCGGAAGGTGGGCTAATCGTGTAGGAGACGAAACTTTAAATCTGTAGTTTTGACGATACAATATGTTGTTGAATCTCCAAGTTCATTGGCTAAATCAGTTTATTTATATTCCAAAAAAGTAAAGTGCATCCTAACTAGTGTTAACCTACGTCTCTGAAACTGGATTTGCTCGACTTTTTAGAAAAATTGCTGTCCCGTAGAATTAGAGGATACCTTATCGTTTCCATTAAATACATAACCCTCTGTCTCAACGAGTGTCGTGTTGCCTGGGTGGCACTCATCAAGCGTAACTCTTTATTGGTATTTTGTGTTAAGTACTATTTAGTTGAAGCGCCAAAACTAACGCTACTTTCAGCGAAATCAAATGTAGAACATTTTTTATGTTACCTTTAGTTTCTATTGACACAATTTCTAAATTAAAGGTATCAGGGAAATAATAAAAAAATACACAATTTGGTAACAAATGTTATACTTATCTCAAACAACAGTGGTTTCAATTTAGAGATCAATGCTAACGTAAACCGACATTATATCGACCTTAAATAAATACTAATTTCAATGTAGACTACACAAACAAGTATTTTTGTGCTTCAATATAATTTCACAGAAATGTCTTGCATTGATTTTTATTACTAGATCAAACCCAAATGTATATTTTCACTAAGGGAGTACGGCGAAACTAACTCAGGTCAAAAAAATAATAATAATCTGATATTTTAGCAAAAAATAAGGTGTAATTCTTGTTACCTTCACCAAGATGAAAAAATGCAAGTATGTAATTATGTTTTGCAACGATGATAATGAGATTACTAATCTATATCATGTCCCAGTTGATATAACTCAGCAATCTATTTTCAAAGTGCATCGGTGAAATGAATACAGCTTATCTAGTAAAGCTTTTGTTGAAGCTGTAAGTATCGAAGAGAAATGTCCAGCAGTTCCTACACCGGAAACAACGCCATCTGAGGAAAAGATTTCAGCTCCAAGTGCAGCGATAGGCACAGGTAATAGATACAGTTTTCAAATATCCTGTAAACTGCCCCATAACAGCTTAATTTTACTTTAGCTATTTTTGCCTTGCTCTACCTAGATTAACCAGAAAAGGGCGTGGTTATTCTAACAATGATGACAACTGCATGATCTTAACAAATACACTATTCATTTCCAATTTCTATAATTCTAAATAATATGCACTATTTCATATTTCAACTAAATCTAAACTCAAATAAAGACAAACTAGAATAAAACAAATTAAACAAAAAAGAAACACCAGGACGGGTCCTCCAGTTATCCACTACGTCAGTCGGTTCAGGCGGGTTAGACGGCTTCCGCGGCTGGCGCTGGTTTCTACGAACTTGGTTTTACTCTCTGTGAATTGAACGATTCGTGGTAAAGGGGGATGGGAAAATACTCTAATTTTATTTTGTCATTAAAGATATGTAGCCTGATGTTTAATAATTTTCACGTAATCGTCTTTGTGTATTTGGATAATGAAAGTATTACGCAAATCGGGTATTAATTTAAATTGAAAATAAGTCAATTTTTTCTTTTTACTTTAAATTCTATGAAGTTATATTAAACGACTAATATACGAAGCATGTTTTATATAAATGTCTTCCGAAAAGAGTACACTCGGACCGATAACGAGGGTACTGACTCTTTTCTATGGAACAAATGTAGTTTACTAGGTAAACCGGTACTTTATTTATTTTTGTTTTCAAACACAACAAAAGTATCGCTTTTATGTACATAGCTTTAATGTAACTTCTGTTTTTCTTTGCTGTAATTATTTTAATTATGCACGAAAACGGAACATGAAATATCGGGATCGTAACTATAATGATGTGAAGGAAATAAGAAACAGTTGGTGGTTTTTCTCCACCACTTTTTACGAAAGATGATAATTTCGTATCTCTTTTAAAACGTATAATAAAAGTTTTAAATTTTATTTTCAATTTACGATTTATTCTTACCGCTTCAGAGAAAATATACAGGGACGGGATTCTCTTTTGAAAATATAATCGGGATTTATCCTTTATTGAAATTGATTTAAATTAAGGGAATTTATTTGTCCTTTCAGGAATACAGGATGTAATGCTTTATTAAGTACTCTGGATACGAGACGCAGGGTGTTTCGTATAAATTGTTGGAATACAGGATTGAGTTACGCTCACTGGGATAACGGTTTTAACAGGATAATCTGACAGAAACTGGATATTCTGGAGATCGTTAAGCGATTAACTGCTAGTAGGTTTTACTGGTTTCCCAACTTGGTCGTGTATGTGTTAGGTACTTTATAGTAGGATAGGATCAATTAATCAAACGGACGTACGCTCTTTGGTTAATTAGAAAAACGCTAGACTGAACAGGCGTACACCTTTCAGACAATCAAAGGTAGGAAAATGCCGACACAGGCGTATACCTTGAGGGCATCCCTCAGAAATTCTTAGTACCTTTCATTCGACAACCTAAAAGCAAAGTGTAGGATTTTCTGTGAAAGGAAGGTGGTGTTTTTGCAGGCGGGGTCGATTAATAATCTGCCAAGACATAAAATAAATATAACAGAAAACTGGTCTGGTGAATATGATCGAAAAACTTACCCGGAATGGTTAGGCAGATAGAAATAACGGTTTCTGGTTCCAACTAGGTCGCAATAGCAGTCAGGAACGAAGTAAAAAAGATGTAGGTCGGTGAAGACCTCAGGGCGGAAGTAAATAAGATGTATTTCGGTGATGTAATTAATATCGCTTTTTGTTAGTATGCTCATGCTTATGGTTAGTAGTTAATTATTTTGTTTATCTAGATTCTTGTTCGTAGACTGTTCAGAAGTCCTTCTCCTCTACAGCCTTGGCCATTCTTTTCTTGTTGGTGTTGTACTGCTTTGTGTAATTGTATAGTTCATAATCATGAGTTGTGGTTATTTTTAGTGTTCGTTTGTGGGTATCTTGCGAGGTCGTAATCGAATAGGCGGGGGGGGGGGGGTTCGGAGGGCATATTGAGTATTATCTAGGGATTCTTTTATCTCCCCGGGAAGGTCGTCAAGAAGTTGTGTTAATATCGCGTCACGCTTCCGCTTATACAGGGTCTGGCAGCAAGAGCGCCTTCTTCTATATCTTCCGTTTCATATAAGCTCTAGATTAATAAAATTTGGAATGCAGTTATGGTTTAGTTGTTTGCATATTTTAAAATTATTCACGCGAATACAGGTTGTTTATTTAAAGAGGAACAAATTATTATAAAAAAATTTAAATGGTACAACCTGTATATTATTACTTTTTTGAATTCTACACATTGTTCCTAACAAATTCGCAATATATTTCCCTATCCCTAAATATAGCGGTTTTTGAGTTATTTCGATTTTTCTAAAAAAATTGAAATTACAGAGTTTGCTTTGAAAATGTACCTCCTTAACCCTATTATGACCTTGCGTTGCATATGTGCAACGATTGCAGATGTCTATAGAATTATCTGTATTTTATAAGTTTCTTAACATAATTACTAGGTGGTACTACTTTATGTGTTCGGAAAGATGTTATCTTTACAAACTGTAACATAAAAGTAAGTTAAAATCTGTATTGTGTGTGCTACAGCTGGTTATTCAAAAGAAAAAATGAATTACTCAAAAGAATATAACTTATGCTTGATATAAGTAAAATATTCATCTTATTTATATTTGTAAATATATTTGTAGCAGTTTTTTTGATACTAATATACTGTTTTTCCAGTATATGTGTATTATTTTGTGTCACACTTTAAATTCTTTTATTTTGAAAGTCTTTTATACCAGCGTTGCATATATGCAACGCTAGGTTATTTGAATATCATGTTTTTGCTTTATACAAATTGCATCTTCTTTACATGATTTTTTTAGGGGCGGTCTAACATTGCAAAAAGCGCTTGAAATGATACCTTCGGAAGATATTGAGGAAATTTTTATTGAACCACCAGATTCCAACGATCTTACTGACGAAGATTCAGCTGACAAGGACCAGGGCGGCACTTTAGACAATCTGAGTGGGTCACAACTTCGTGCTAAAATTGAAGTGAAATTAGTAAATTCGGAAATTGCTACTGAAAACGATGTCGACATTCAAGATCAAAGAAGAAACCTAGAAACTCTCCATACGGAAAAGTTGAACGTAAAAGACCATATCAATTAGGTACAAGGCGATTTGGATAATCATGTAAAATCTTTTCCTCCATCAGATTATACCAAATATAAAGACCTCACCCCAGTTGAAATTTTTGAGACAATTGTGGATGATGATATTGTTAAGTATTTAATTCAAGAAGCATCAAATTATGCAATTTTTAAAAATTCTACTGATCCAAAAATTTCTGCTCAAGAAATGAGATGCTTTACAGCAATTTTAATTTTGTCTGGTTATAGTCACTTACCAGGCAAACGACATTATTGGGATTCTGCTTCTGATATGAAAAATCAACTTGCGTCTGATGCAATGCGAAGAGACCGTTTCGTACAAATTGAGGTTTGTTCACTGTGCCGATAACGCTAAAATTGACCGATCTGACAAGGCTTATAAAGTAAGACCACTAATGGACAAACACAAGGAGAGGTTCATAAAAAGTTTTGAGCCTGAACAGTGTTTAGATTTTGACGAATCCATGATAAAATATTATGGAAGACACAATTGCAAACAATTTATTCGGGGCAAACCAATAAAAATAATAATAAAATAATCTTTAAATTTTGATTTATACCAGGGAAAAAATCCAAGACGAAATGATGTAAACGAAAATCTATTTGGGAAATGCGCAGCTCCACTAGTTCCTATGATAAACGAGATTCCTTCCAATCATTTACCTTACAGATTTTATTTTGATAATCTCTCTACAAGTATAACCTTATTCTTTTTGAGAGAACATGGTTACGAAATTATGGGAAAAGGTAAACGTGGTGATTGTTCATCTGCAATAGACAAGGACCATGGAGTAATTGTTGTCAGATGGACTGATAACAATGTTGTTACCGCTGTCTCTACATGCCATGGTGTTAATCCTGTAAATAATGTGAAACGCTATAGTCAAGCAGATAAAAGAGTAGTTGCTGTGCCAAGGCACTATTTAATTATCCAATATAATGAGAACATGGGAGGCACAGACCTAATGGATGAAGGTATTTCTACTTACAGAATTTCCATTAGATCTAAAAAATGGTAGTGGAGCATTTTTACATGGCTTTTAGACGTTAGCGTATACAATTCTTGGATCCTTCAGAAAAAGTCGGGAAATAAGACAACTCAGTTGGAATTTAGAAGATGCTTGGTACAGCATTATTTGACAAAGTACCGGAACCTTCCAAAAGGTGCCGCAAGGCCTTCTACCTCAAAATTTAGTGTATCTCTAAACCGTGTTACCGATGAACTTCGCTATGACAACTTGAAGCATTTATTAGTTCAAATTCCGGACAAAAAAAGGCGACGCTGCGCAGGAGAAGGTTGCACGGCTATATGCAGAACAATGTGCAGCAAGTGTAATCTTGGTTTATGTAATTATATTTTTCATACGCAAATATAATTTATGTAAATTTACAAAATTTGATTTTGTATGAAAATGCAGTAATCTAAGAGCCTAGCATTGCATATATGCAACATTCATTCTTTTGGGATCAAATAATAAATTTTTATTTTTGCTATCAAAATTACGTTATTTACTCTGAAATAAAGTTGTTTCTTTATAAATTTTATTTTTTTTCAATCAAAAATAATTCAGGTCATAATGGGTTAACTGTTGAAAAATAAAAGTTATCTAATTTATATGAGAATAAGTACACAGATAGAGCTTCCTTTTAATGTGAAGAAAATGACATAATTGCATACAGGGTGCTTATAATTGACTTGCCAATCAACCATCATTCGAACTAGTAAAATTTTACTTTTTCAAATAAAACACCCTGTATATTATTACATTTTTGGTTTCTACATATTAACCCTTATCAGTTCGCCATATCCCTAATTATAGCCGTTTCCGAATTATTTTCAATTTTTCAAAATGTATAAGATTATTGAGACATTTTTAAATCTATGGCCTCGCATAGATAAAAAAGGACATTATAAAATTGTATTATACATTTAAAAAACCCAACAGAAACTAATATATTAT
>JARFJB010000575.1:0-15000 GCA_036346205.1 Vesta saturnalis | reverse complement strand
AAATTTAATTAGTATATTCTATTTTAATTCACCTTGTACTAAGAACCCTGTTCCCCCATATCCTTGTTTCTTTTCTCCCGCATACCAGATTACATATTATCTCTTGTCCACTACTCCTTCTCCACTCCAGCTTATCTCTTGTAAACCTTCTATGTCTACATTCTATCTTTTCAATTCTCTACCAACTTCCTCTGCTTTTTCTGGCCTTAATAGCATGTTAACGTTCCATGAACCGATTTTTAGTGTATTTTTCTTTATGTTTTGTCTCTTCTGTTTCTATGTTTTCTTTTCCATTTTACTTTGATTCATATCCTTATTCATTGCCGTGGTCGTGTCTTTAGTTATTGTGCCGTTCTCCTCCCTTAGTTGTTGTTGGTGGTACGAAAAATAATTTCAAAATCTTCCTGAGTTAGTAGGTTTAATGTACCAGTCTAAAATTAAAACGTTTTCA
This sequence comes from Vesta saturnalis, assembly GCA_036346205.1. Classification (NCBI taxonomy): domain Eukaryota; kingdom Metazoa; phylum Arthropoda; class Insecta; order Coleoptera; family Lampyridae; genus Vesta; species Vesta saturnalis. Next base: position 14,549 of record JARFJB010000575.1, on the reverse strand, counting down.
GAATGTCTAATAGTTTAATATCTAAAAAAGATACACTACAATCAATTTCTTCTTCATTAGTGAATTGGAGATTTGAATCATATGAATTAAAAGCTTCCAAAGTTAATATGGATTTATCGAACGGAATACTGGAAATTATTTCATCAAGATATTTTAAAACAATATTTGTAATAAGATCCATGGCAGTAAGATATGATAGGACTAATTTCAGATCCCATTGGAGTATCAAACATTTGTTTGTCCTTGGTGGTGCTGTTTACTTGATCTTGACGTGTCCTGTCCTTTATGTGTAGCTGGTCTGCTCTTCCGGTAGTGGCTGTTTCTTATCGGTGTTTTATTCCATGGTGTCCTATTCTTGATTTGCGTGTCGCTAGAATGCTTTATACGCTGTTGGTCTTCGGCTTCTTCCCCTTTCGTTGATTGACCGTTTATTAATTAGGTTGTTTGCCTAAGCATTGACAACTAACTACATTTTATTGAAACGGCGAAGTTCTCGAAGAACGGTGCTGATGATTAAGGTTGGTTAAAGTTGCTTTGTTGCTGTTACTACTAATGCGTTCTCGATGCTCTCTGTTCAAAGCCTTAGCAAAGAGCGTCAATATTGCTTAAATGTATTAGTTCCTAGAATCGATATTTCATGGTAAATGTTTGGGTTTCTTATATTTTCTATTTAAATTCAATAATGATTATAAACTACTTTATTTTAAGCCCAGTCGGCCTGAAGTTTGGTTTTATTAAAACGGTTTTTCTAATTTGCTTCCATTTGGATTCTTTAATAGACATATCGTCGTGGTAACTGCAGTTAGTCGTATGTCAAAGATGTCGTACTCTTTTCCTCTCTTGCAATAAATCCAACTGAAAGCAACCTCATGTTTGGCCACTACCAATAGTCATAATGTCACAGCGTTTGATGAGTATTGTTGTTAATCTTAAAGTTTGGTCAGTCTTATGTAACAGCAATTTATGAGTTTGATTACTATTAAGTTACTTTAACAGTTGTTCTTCAACAAATATGAAGGGTAAGTAATTTAATATTATCTAATGTCTTTTACTTTGTAAATTAATTAATTTTTTTTAATATTCATTCTCTCTTTTGTAAAATTTCAACTTTTTTATTAGGATAACTACGACCTAACCTCACTTAATAATTTATTCAAAATAGTTATTCAAATAATCGAGAGTTGTATTCAACTTCTTTATATTTTAAATTATATCTTAAATTCTAAAGTGTTTTAGCCAGTATTCGGTTAATTTGCTTCATTATGACATTGTTATGAAATAAACTTTACTGTGCAGTTTGAGATGCAGCATTTTGCATCAATCATTTTGGACACGAATTTGACATAACACATATTTCTTTCTATTGCAGAATAGTTGGAAAGGCACAATAATAATTATTATTATAAAAAATGTTTGGAACTAGTCGTGGTAAATTTATAGTAGGGGAAAGGCCTGTACCTTGGGTCGGTTTTACCTTGGGACAATTGCTATTACGATTTTTGAACTTTAGTGGCAAATCTAGGAACTACATCATTATGTTGGCAGCAGCGTGTGAGTAAACGAACGCACCCGCTTGCTTGTCAGAATTCATTCTTGATGACAAATGGTGAGAATGTTTTCGATACGGTGAAATAAAATTTACAAACGTTTTAAAGACGTGCAAAACACCGCAGTAAGTACTATTACTCATATATATTCACACCGCAATAATTTCTGTATGATTTCTGTACACAATATGAAACAGTTTTTATGAAAATCTCTGCAGTTGTGATTTTGAGGTTAAATTTTGTAAGATATGTGCATGTTTGTACCTTGGGACACTGTTTTGGTTGCACCATGGGACGTATCCCGAGGTACAAACAGATATAAACCAACAATCCGTCTCGCTGCTAATGACTTTATTGCAGATTGGGAGGAGTGCTACAGGAAAGAAAAGATTAAAACCAGATGCAGAAGCGTTACAGGCCGCTGGTAACGAAATTCTTCTAAAAAAATGGACGTTACGACAAGTTGCCAGCGCCCACGGAGTTTCCAAAAGCACGCTCGCTAGACACATCCAAAAACATAAATTATCTGGAGAAGCAGACTTCAAGTATACTACGAACAATGCGACACATAAAGTATTCACGACTGAGCAAGAGGAGGAATTGATTTCATATATTATAAAAGCAGCACAATGGAACTATATGTTACCGTCGAAGAAATGAAAAAGTTAGCTTTGCAATATGCGGAAGCTAACAACATTAAGATGCCCGACTCGTGGATTGATAATGAAGCTACGGGTCGACAGTGGTACAGGCACTTCAGAAAAGAAGAATATCTCTCCGCAAACCTGAAGCCACCAGCTTAGGAAGAATGGCCTGTTTCAACAAGGCAAACGTGACAGTTTTGTTTTGATAAACTGAGGGATATCTGTTCAAGATATAAACTCACACCTCAGTATGTGTGGAATTTCGACGAAACCGGTTGTTCCACTGTTCACAAGCCCGCTCGTGTGTTAAGCGACATTAAGGTGAAGCAAACAGGAGCGGCCACTTCTGGCGAAAGAGGGCTAAATGTAACCATGATAGCCTGCGTTAATGCTGCAGAAACATAATTAATAATGATTCTTCTGGAACCCTTGGTATGGCGACTTCAAGCGGATCGTGAAGTCTCCGATGAACAAGAAAGTGTTGCTTATAATGGACAACCATGAGAGCCACATTTAATAGCTGTCATTACTCTAGCAAAGGAAAATGGAACCATATTCTTCACTTTTCCCCCACATACGAGGCATAAGCTGCAGCCGCTCGACAGATCAACCTTCGGACCTTTCAAAAGCTACTACAATAGGGCCAGCAAAGACTGGCCCTATCATGCTGATAAACCCATTTCAATTTACAATCTATCGACATTAGTAGGACAAGCATTTGCATTGGCTTTCACTCCGAACAACATCTAAGCGGGATTCAAAGTATCTGGTATATGGCCATTCAATGCAGACGTGTTTGAAGACCATGAGTTCTTACCAGCTGAAGTAACAAACAGACCGTACGAATCTCATGATGAAAGCATAATTCAAGAGAAGGAAACGAACGTAGAAACGCCATCAACAAGCAGTGCACGTATCACAGCGAAGATTCCAGAGGAACTTCGTCCATTTCTTAAACCACCACCTCGCAAGTGTTGTGCAGGGAGCCGAAAACCTAGAAAATGCATCATTGCAACCGACTCCCCTGGCTTTCAAGAAATTAAGCTGCAGAAAATGAAAAATAACAAACCTTTTGTTGGGGCGAAGATGAGGACGAATCCGAACCTGAACTTCAAGACAGCTCCGATGGAAGCCGTTTTGCTGATAGCTCTGATGGTGAACAAGACGAGTCGGATTTCTTCGATGCAGCTCCACTAAACTATTCCAAGGGCAGTTGGGTGATAGTCAAGTTTGATCTCTTTGGGAAACCTTCGTCGAACAGTGTCTATTATGCCGGTATAGTCGAAGATGTCACGAAACTGAATGCTACTGTGAAATTTTTGCGAGTGTGAAGATGTCGCTGTCGTTAGTAAGTCCTGGATAGTGAAGATATTGCCTGAGCCTACCATACGTCGAGGACAACATTACTTCAACATCAAACTTTCTGCGAATATTTACCTTAAATGATGTACGAATTTCATTAGGTATTTTCGCGGAGCAAATCCGACTACATTCGTAGTATTTTCGCATGCGCACTTCAACGTTTCCGCTCACGGCCCACGTTAATATTACAGATGCGCATGCGAAAATGCTCTGAATGCATACGGGATATGCTCTGCGAAAATACTTATTATACACATTTACGTACACTTCGTTTTGATTATTAAAATGAATTCAGTACTACTCATATTCATTTATACAATATTATTCTATCCCTGTCCCAATGTACAACCACACCTGTCCCAAGGTACAAGACCTGTTTGTACCGTGGGACAATTGCACTCCATTGTTATATGGTGAGTACCGACTACTTCACTGATCTATTGGCAAATAGGTATTGACCATTCACTAGCAAAAACTGCATTCTTTCACGGAGATTAATTTAAGTTCAATTTCATTCAAATACCAAAAAGTAAAAAAATAAAAAGCAATTTCTGTCCCAAAGTACACGCCTTTCCTAAATCTTGCACGCCAAAGCAAAATGTCTGGTGATGCGTGGGTAAGTACATACAATAATATATTGGTTATAATGTCGTTGTAGGTACTAGAGTTCCTACAAACTTTTGTCAGTGCTATTTAAATACTAATAGGTAATTTCAGTGGCGCGCCAACTTTGTGGAGCGCTGTCGTGCAAAAACAAAATGTGCGCCCCTATATATTGCTATAAAAGTTAACAAACCTAATTTCTATCTTGCACACATTCAGCTTAGAATTTTTCAAGTTAAAATTATACGAAAACTTACTGAAATGATTAAAACTGTTAATAGAAATGAATTAACATGAGATGTTAGATAACGGGTAAAATTATTTTTAGAATAACATTATACAGTAATTTTAAATTTAAAAAATTTTATTCATAACTGCAAAAATTTTAATCAAAACCATTGGACCATTAAATATATTTTAACAGATCTGGACTTTACGCGCTTCGTTTTTTGAAAATTGTTACAGTAACGTTTCAATATCTGACTCTTGAGTTAAAATCGACTCGATTGAAATGATGCAAGATTTTCCAATTATTCTTGTACCATACTAGAACATAAATAGTTTTTAATGATTTTTAATTTGGAAAACGATCTTTCCGCTGTGGCTATGGAAACTAGCATTGTCAATAAAATTCGTAATCCTACAAACATTTTGGGTAAGAATATTGTAAATTATTGGTTACAATGTAATTTAAGGTAACAATTAGCGAATAAGTGACACTTTTCTCAAAATTCTAAAAAACTGCAATTCTTGCATAAGTTCTATCCCATTTATATCAAATTCATTTCGATTTTTATCACTTAATATACCCTCAAGTTTTGTATAAAACTCTAGCTGTACCAATTCAAAGTGACTGTTAAATCGCGAAATATTCCACAAAAATTCGAAAATTGCCGCATGGGCAGAAAATAGTTCGAATCTATCGTTACAAGATGTAGTAATATCTACCAAATTAAAAAAACAATGTACTTTAAATTTTAATTCTTCATTTTGTATTGGTTCATCGTCACCTTCGTAACTAAATTGTTTTGTAACTTTTCGTCTTAAAACGCCTTCATCTTTAAATTTTGGATCGATATCTAATAAAATCGCGACTTTCCTAGCTTCTTCTAATAAATCATTAAAACAGTTATCTAAACGACAGTTTTCTTAAAAAATCAATTAAATTTCTTAAACCAGCACACGCTTGTACAATATTAAAATTTTGAGTTTGTAAAATTTTGGACACTATATTAACTTTGCTTAATATATTAAACCATAAAATCACCATGCATACAAATTCAAATTTTTTTAACTTTTTAGCAGTGCCATAGCTACATTCTTTACAGCATTATCAAAATTTTGCGCAGAAGTAATTTCAAAAAGAGCATCGTATATTTCGTCTGGTTGATACCTTAAAGGTGTTATAGCATCAATTCGGCTCTACCATCTGGTATCTGACAACGGCTTTAAACTCCAATTTGATATAGGTTTTTTCAAAATCGCCCATCGATGGGTTGAAGCAGAGAAAAAGTTAAGTTTTTGAACTATAGAACAAAAATTTGCAAATAATATATTTGACTTTGCGCCATCGTTAACGACAAGGTTCAAACTATGGTTACAACAGGGTACAAAGAATACTCTTGGATTTATATTTAATTTTTTTTTTTGTAAACCATTACGCTTACCCTTCATGTTTGCCCCGTTATCTTAGCCCAGACCGCGTAAATTAAAAATATCTAATCTATAATTTTTTAACCTCGATAACAAAAACCTTCACCGGTAACATCAGTAACAGAACAAAAAGGTAGGAAGTGCTCTTCCATACTAATTCCTGAATCGTTTAAATTGACAAATCTAATACATACTGAAATCTGTTCTTGGTGAAATCTAATATTACTTCCTAATAAAGTTCTTCGTTTTGGATCTTGTCCTCAAGATAATGAGGCATATTTTTGTGCGCTCTATTTGAGACCGATTGACATGTTCAGACATAATAAGATCGAATTTTGCGATCACTTCGATAGATTTCAAAAAGTTGCCATTATTTTTTTCATATAATTTATTAGTAGTACCTCGAAAGGATAAGTTCTGTTGGGCCAAAAATTGAACCGTATAAAAATACGCTAATAACGGCATGCCAATATTTTGTTTCTTTACTGAATATCTTTTGTGCTTCAGAATGTGTAGTTTTATTCTTTTTCATTCGATTTAAAAGTTCTCTCCATTGCGTCATATTCTGGAAATGTAAATTACTTCTTTCGTGGTAACTTAACCCTGGAACGTCACACCTTTTTTTGTAATTCAGGCTTCACACTTGGGTCTGAAATACCCATTAAGTTTTTTAAGGCAAAAATTCAAATTTTAAAAAACTTTATTATTTAATATTATCTTTGTTCGTAATAAAACACATAAAAACTGAAACTCTTATTTTCATTTTTTTTATTTCTTTAAACTTCAATGAAACATAAAATATTTGGTTACATACATACAAAAATAAACAAAAATACTAAAGAGAAAAATAAGCAATTTTAAAAAAATAAATTACTTAAACCTATTAGGTAAGAGTCCTTTTAACAGAAAACTAACATTTCTTAGAACATATGTTTTTCAGTATCCTTAGTCGTATAATTTAATTTACTACATCCTTATTTTCACATTTCCAACACAATTTAGCCCTGTGATCCATACAGTATGGCTTACGATAAGCAGAACAAGCAAAATTTGTTTTCTGTCTTTCCCTGTAACACAAAAAACACATCTGACTCTTTGTTACATAACTGTGGTTTCAGCTCGTCTCTCAGGTGGGTCAATTTCAGGGATTTAACTGATTTTTTGCCGCAAAGGCTTTTATAATGTAGGAACTTCAAGACGCTTTCGTAAATATGGTTCTATGAGAACCATTCTCAATTCTCTTAAATATAATTTTCTGTTATTATTCCTGATTTCCTTCCACTGTGGATTTTTGAGGGAAAGTAATGCAATTGCGTTTATTCCACTGGCATCAAGGATATTGAAAAATACTCACAGGGGCTTGTTCTTGGTGAAGTCGTGTATTAATGACAAAGTTGATCAAATGTATCGGTACCGCCTTTTGTTTCGTTATAGGTATGAATAACATCAGGCTTAACAGTTATGATATTTATTGAAGAATCTGAAGTGGAGTAAGCAAAAGAACAAATTTATTTTGCCTCGGGATGTATGACACGAGAGTTTTAGTTTTATCAAAAGCAAATAATAATTTAGCTACTTCATTGTTTTGCTAATAAAACTGGGAGGTATCTCAGCCTTGTTTTTCCTCATATTTCAAAGAATAGTTAATTTATACTGCCCCAGCATTTTTCAGCTAAAGGAATAGACGTAAAATAATTATCGATCGTAAGTGCCATGTATTGGTTCAGACAATTTTCGAACATAAAAAGTGGGTACCAATTCATTATTTTGATTTTCTACTTTTTCAACGTATGGAATTGCATTCAACATACAGTTTATTTTTGAATCATTAAGGATCATAATTTTTATGCCATATTTGTCAGGCTTGCTCGGCATACAGATTCGAATAGGACAATTTCCTCGATATCCTACAAGTTGTTCATCATGGTGCAGTTTTCGAATGGAGTGTAATATTTTTTGCAGTTGTTCACAAAAATATCCCATAAATCACGAATAGGTCCAAAGACTTTCTGGTAGCTCTATCCAGTTCAGTATCGAATCTTAAACATAAAGCCAAAAAACGGAATCTCTGTTGGCTCATTGTTGCACGAAATATGCCGTTTCCGTATTTTAAAGACCAAAGATCATCCAAATTAACGTTAGATAAACGTAGAGCTTCGGAAATATAAAGTAATCTAATAAAGGCCTTTATTTCTACTTAGGAGTGGGTTTTTTATAACTCTGTGTCAAAATCTTCGTACATTTTCGAGCAATTTCTTCGTATGTATAACGTACAATTATATCAAAAATTTGTTCATTCATCAGCGAGTCCCAAACCTTTTTGAGGGATTGTATAGTTTTTATTATTATAAGTTTTTGTTATGAACGAATAAGTTCAAAGGTAAATATGTAATTAAAATAATTTAACATTAGTCAAGTTGCTTTGGTATGTGTGAATCCTTGCGATATTGCAGGCTCACATTTCATTAATATAAGTGATTTGATTGTAATCTCATTATGTTTAGAATTTACATCAGTTCTACATACATAAAGACAAAATTTACATCGCTTGGGGCTTGAACCTTGATGGCGCAGTTGGTTAGCGCGGTACTCTAGCAAAGTACAGGTCGTAGGTTCAAATCCTGCTCATGGTAAACCTTTTATTTATGCATTTAATAAAATTAATAATAATTTTTATTTGTATAGTTTTTACTTCATTTTTGGGGTCCCGGTAAATGCATCACGATATTTCTCGCCTTGTATGGCCTTGTCTAACTGATTCTTGCGTTGTCCACCTATGTCCGTTTTTGCCTAATAAACTAGTAACGTTTCTTAAAGGTTGGTTCCTTGGTTCATCTTCTTCAACTGCACTTTGTTCGTCTTCACTCCCTGACCGTTGCTTTTCAATGACAAAGTCATCGTCGGATTCTAGATCCTCAGAAAGTGGCAAACATTTCTCTTCAAGTTTACAATCTTTGCTAGAAGTGGATTGTAGCCGAATATTGGCACTGCCTTCAAATTCCTTCTTCAGAAGTTCAGTATTTGAGCATACCTTAGGAATCAAGGAATCGGACATCATTTGGCTGCTACTTGGTCCAGTTTCTAATTCCGCTGTTGAAGTAGACCGAAGGTCTTTGTTTTCTTGAGAAATGATCGGTTTTTGAAAAACGTAATTTTTGCATTCGTTTTTTCTAAGTTTTCTTCTCGTTTTGGTTTGTTTAATACGTTTTCATATCCGGAAAGTTTCTTTTTTCCTCTTTAGACATCTATATATAAATCCAAATTAATTTGCTTCATATTTTATTAATTGCAAAAATAATTCAATCGTGAAAATTAACTTTTCCATCAAATTGATTACAAAGCATATTTAACTCACCTTAGATAGAAGCTTTTAAGTAATCAATTCGAACTAATAATCTTTATTAAAGCTATTTCTTCTTAACTATTTATCAAACGGTATGATAGTATAATAAATAAAAAACAAATCTATCAAGTAAACTCTTTTTATGTAGAAGGTCGAAATACAAGTCACAGAATGCAAGTTACAACACGAATAATTGTATACTCGTTAAAATACAAGTTGAAACGCGACACGACAAATGGCTAAGCTTTTATTATGAATAAATAATGATTTATGTATGTTTATTATTATAATTATTGCAAAATAATATGTGATTACTACTATTTTCATTTTCAAATGACGAGAACAGAATGTTATTGTTTGTATTGTTGAAAATGTATAAATTGAGAGGCATCGACAGGCGCCTTTTCATCCACGGCGCCCTCGTGCAACTTACGAGTTGCCCATATGGACGGTGTGGGCCTGGTTAATTTAACTAATAATCAGGTACAGAATAGATAAATTTTTTTTTTATGATTGTGGACCTGAACAGACTAAGTTTTAATGTCCCATATTTCATTCAATTTATCTAGAACGGTGTGGTGTAAAGCATTTTTATTTGGCACAGACATTTGTCCAGTGCTGGTACATACTTCTTGTTAATATTGTTTAGATGTATCCATCAGAGGCGCTGCTGTCGGCTACATGCGACATATTATTCTAACAAAATCAAGATTTTTAGTTGATACCGTTTTGCGCTTTTATTTGTAAATGATGATATATTGTCAAAATAGACAGTAATGAATATACAACACTAATGCTTTTGGAGTTTTTAAAAGCGTTTAACACGGTAGACCACAAAACATTACTGTCAATTCTGCATTTTGTAGGAATTCACTCGAATCGTCAACAATGTGTATTACTGTATTTAGTAACAATAATTATTCTAGTAATCTCAAAACAACTTGCGGTATACCCCAAAGTTCAATATTCAAATGTAAACCCCACGAAATCAAAAATCTTATTGTCTGAAAATTGCAACAATACTTTATCTAGAGAACAGATGTACTCGATTCTAAATATTAAGATCAGCGAATCAAAATTAGAATTTTAGAAAATACCAGAAAATGTAGGGCTAACAATTGAATCAAAAGATGTTTCCAAAAAGCGTTCACTAATTTGCGATTGAGATATGGAGTTAAAGATCTGCTACACTGTTACTTCAATATCACACTTCTTTTCTCGTTACGTTTTGAGTTTTGTGTACGGTCCTTTTCTAACTAAGGAACCTAATTGGAGAGTTCAAGTCCTTCAAAATTTTATTCTTTTTGCTTATTTTACAAAATTTTGGTATTCAAAACTCCGCCCACACAGTAAAATGCGATTCAGAACGAATGCTCACAATACTAACATGGCGAAAAGATTTAATTACCATACCAAGTCATTATTTAAGTACATTTCAAACATCTTTTAGTTTTAATTTCAGCAATTTTCATAATTCTCTGTCACCGGTTGTTAAACAATTACCTCTGTTTAAGTTTAAAAAGTTGCTTTTAAATTAGCTGTGCAAATTCATTTTTTCGTATCCATCACCTATTCTTCTTTTTCCAATCTATTTTTACCTTCAATTACATTGTATTACATTATTTTACAGTAAAATTGCGTAGTGTATAGTTTGCCTGTTTTAAAGATAACAGACACACTGCATGGTTAAGTGGAAATACCAGGTCAACCAAATCTACTTGGTTAACTGTGAACTTCACCCTTGGACATTCTCCTTTGTGTATCTGCTACGTTATAGTATACAGCTTATATCCAATAAAGGCATTATTATTATTGTTAATACTTCTCCTCTTTTTCGAAAGACTACATGTTAATAGACTACAAAAAACGTGAGTGAAGAATTTCTGATACCATAATAACCCTTTCGTGTTAGGATAGAGCACACGATTTTACAGTTATGCATTGAATTGATCAAGACATCGTTTACTATGCTAACTAACAAAAGTCCTTCCATTACCTATTAACCACTAATTTATTATTCTTACCCCCAACACTGAAATATCAACATGAATGACATACCAGTGTATTATCAACCCAAGGGTCTGTTAAGGTAGAGTCTATGCTACATATGCTTTAACGGATAATAAATGTCTAAAAGAAATAGTACACATATCATATTTAAAGATCATTAGCGGTTTGTAGTTAACGAAAGGAATTTTCTTTACTTTTTAGTGCGTTTTTTTGTCGGGGGTTTTTAAATTTTTACAAAATTTCCGCTGCCTGTTATAAATTATTTAATACTTTTAGTTCTGAACAAGACACGCTTACTTTAACGTGCTAAAACACCCAGAAATACTTAGGAGGATGCATAGCGTTATTTTGGCCTGCCAGGGCTTCCTTATTTTTTTTAAACGAGAAAGATCGTTCCAGAGTTTAGAAACTATGTGGAAGACACGGAAGAAGTTTGTGTTACGCACTAATGATGAGAATGAGCGAATCCGAGTATCCCAAGCGAAGGTGGCCCGACATGGTATGAAAGAATGCAACTCAACAGCATAATAGCTATTGGAAAACCGATAATACAAAGAAAGAATTGAAGCAGTTCTTCTATGTTCAAAGGAGTGTATGTCAGAAGTTAAGGGCGTGTTCTTCTTTCAATACGGTTAACGATATCAAGAGCGTATTGTAGAGCATCAACTCAGACGAAAAATTATATTCTAGATGAGATCTAATTTGAGCCTTAGGTAAAGTACTGATTAGATCTGTACAAAATCCTTATTTTGCGAGCAATTAATATAGCTGACAGAAGATTGTCAAGCCATGATAGATTTGAAGAATCAGGCATTCCTAGCATAGTAATAAAGTCTGAGAACCTAAGATCTGAGGCTTTCATACTTACAATAGGAAATGACCCATCTTTTTTAGCGGACACTGAGTTTTGTTAGTATTAAATTTTACTAGATTCCCTATTTAACGATACTTTGAATGTCTTTGTTGATTGAAATAATTATTTCGATTTTAATACATCGATTTGAGGTAGAAGTATTAGTATTATAGTAGACTGAGATAAACTACAATGAAAAGTATCGTCGTCTGCAAAGCAATGGATCGAGTTAGTCGTTGAAGACTAATTATTTATGTATAGTAGAAAAAGTGTAGGCGCTATAACTGGTCCTAGTGGCGCCAACCGCGTTAATGCCAGCTACTATTGCAAATAGGCTATCAACTATGACACGTATTCATTTTGTATAAAGAAAACTGTGATCCCAGTTGATAAACATATCAGTTAATCCAAACGCGGTGAGTTTGAGAAGTAAACACTTATGCCTATCTTGGTCAAATACTTTTGATATATCTAAAACGCAGTGTTGGGTAAGATCCATTTATTTAGGATCTAGATACAGATCCAAACACATTTTTAAAAACTGATCTAGATAAAGATCCAAGATCCGTACGTAAAAATGGATCTAGATAAAGATCAAAGATCCTTGAAATGGGATCTAGATCTTTTATAAAGATCCGACATTCCTAAAATTGTTTCGAGATTTTTCTAATTATTAATATTATCTTTAATTGCTAGTATTGCTACTGATGAGTAGTACTCCCATTCCCATGATCATTTTTCATGTAGTATAAATATTAGTCCGTAAGGTTAAATTATTAAGAAAAATAATATACAAATATAATTTTTATAGGTTTTTATTGAAAACTGACATTAATTATTTAACGCACTACAAATTACAAAATTAGTATTAGGTACACATTTACACTTGCAAGTTGCAATGTTAATTGTTAATTTAACTTAACACATAGTTGTTATACAATTATAAGGATAAGGACATTTATCTAAATTATTATAAGTATACATTACATAATTACATTTTATTATCTAATTTTATTTTATTTTGTTTTAAAATTAATAGCATCTCAAATATATCATCACCTAATCTATTCCTACGAGGAGTTAAAATTAGTCCACCCATACTAAATATCCTTTCAACGGGGGCAGATGAAGGAAGTATAGAATTATATTTTAAAAGATTTCTTTTATAGCAGGGTACATATTTAATTGCTCATAGTTAGTGCTTGTGTCTTTAAAATAATTTGTGCATTCTGAATCAAATGTTGTTTGCGATTGAGTATTTATTTTTAAAAATCAAAGAATTCGTCCGTGGCAGAGGATTTTTTCAGTGAGTGTGAACTGAATTTCTGATTCTGAATTATTAAGATTTTCTTGAAATCCGGAATTGTTAAGTTCACACAATAATTGCGTTTGACAGAATGCTGTTTCATTTTTAAAGGGGTAATTTTAACCACCATAATTTAAATTTTGGGTTAGAAATTGTGGATAACAGGTATGGTCGACTACTAGAATTTTTAATATCCATTATATTAGAGAAACGTCTTGTAAAGCCGTTCAATAAACATTCTCTTAATTTAGAACAAAATGTCAGTTTTGTCATTGCTTCTAAGCTAGCTTTAATTTTGAAAAGTGTTGGCAAAACAGTACCTAACTGACAAGTTTTTTCATCTTGTAAAATATCTATTGCAACGGCTATAGGTTTTGTAACAGAAATATATTCGTTTAAAAACACAAAATCTGACAGTTGGAACACGTCTAATTTTAATAACTTACAAACATCACTTAATTTTGCTTCAATATTAATTAGTTTAACACATGCGTCATACATGGAATTCCAACGAGTAGGACAAGGAACTTTCAATTTGACACCGCAAACATTTTCTAACTGATCCGACGCCTTAGTTGACCTACTCACTAAATTCCATAAAGAATAAGCTTTCCCAAAAACAGTATCGTACATTTTTTATACCTTATGTTTTCAAATGCTTTAGCTGCATCTATCGTAATTACAAGGCTGAGTGTATGCGAACAACACTTAAAATGTTCGGGCAAAAGCACGTAAGTACTGTCAGTATCAAAAGTAGGTAATGTTTCAACATCTACATCATTTTGATTTTGCAACTCTGTTAATTCGCTATCGCTGCTCTTATTACATATAGAAGCAGTAAATACGTTAAAAGCTTTATTAAAGTTGCTTGCGTTATTTGTTACCGTTCCTGAAATTTTACCGAGATTTAATTTGTATTCGTTATGAATTTCACTTATTAATTCCGCAATTCTGTCAAATGTGTGTGCAAATTTAAATCGCCTACAGCTTAATGCAAAAGATTTACGTTGGAAGCTATTACTATCGATAAAGTGTCCAGTCATACCAAGATAACTTTTGTTATTGGTGCTCCAAACATCTGCAGTTGTACAGACGTATTTGGTTTTATTTCATTCTTCTATTACAGCACCAATAACTGCTGATTTCTCTTCTTCTAATTTACTCTTGAGCGTTTTTCGGTCACAAGGTTTTTTGCCAGAAAGTCCTTCTACTAACCTAATAAATGCGG
>JARFJB010000574.1:10000-124161 GCA_036346205.1 Vesta saturnalis | reverse complement strand
CTTTATTTTGTAAATTATCTAATGAATATAAAAATTGGATTGAATCCATATGTTCTTTTAATAAAGAAAATCTGTCTTGTAACGAAATTAAAGTTTGATCTATTATACATCTATTATAGGTTGATCTTCATGTTCATAATCAAATTCTAGATTTTTTACGTCGTCTTAATGGCCTCGCACTACGAAATTCAGTTTTTATGTCAAACTTTTCTGCAATTAATTTGGAACTTTCAACAATTTCTGCAAAACTAGCATCAGATCGATAATTAGTTAAAAATGTATTTAGTTTTTTTAATGCATCCAAAGCAAGTTGCAAATTTGTAATTTGAGATTGAAGCATTTTACTCACAAAATTTACTTGATTTAAAATATCATACCACACTTTAACGGAGCAAATAAATGTAAATGTAGAAATTTTTTTCTCCCAGACATTTTGCTTGGTATTTAGATTGTTCGTCGACTCTTGTGTGGTCATTGCAAATTTCAAATAATGCATCAAAAACTTCTGGTAAATATTTATAGAGAGACTTTATGGCATCAATTCTACTTGACCAGCGTGTTTCGGATAAGGGCTTTAAAGTTAAATTAGTAACACGCTTGATTAAGATATTCCATCGATTAGTAGACGCTGAGAAAAATTTGTATAATTCTTGTATTATATTAAAAAAATTGATTGTTTCATGGTTGATATTAGCGGCATCATTTACAATTAGATTCAAGCTGTGATTCGCACAAGGAACATAAAAAGCTCACGGGTTCAAATCTAAAATTCTTTTTTGTAGGCCACTATTTTTGCCGCGCATGTTAGAGGCATTATCATAGCCTTGGCCTCTTATATTATTTATGTCTAAATTTAATGTTTTTAATAGATCAATTAGAAATGTTGTTAATCCAGCCCCTGTAACATCTAAAATTGGATAAAATGGTAAAAAGTGTTCATGTATTTCAGTCGATCCTGATGCTAAGTTGAAATGAAAGAATCGAAGTATTACACTTATTTGCTCAATATGAGAAACATCCAGAGTGCAATCTAATATTATTGAAAAATATTTATTTTGTCGACATAAATTTATAATATGATTTTTAATATTAAAAGCCATTAAGGAAAGTATTTCATTTTGGATTTTGTCTCCTAGATATGTTGGCATTTTGTGAAATTCATATAATAGGATCAAACTTTTCTAGCATTTCAATACATTTAAAAAAATTACCATTGTTGCGATTGTAAAGATTATTGCTTTTGCCTCGAAGTGCTAAATTTTGTTTACATAAAAATTGAATTACATAAATTATTCGCTTTATTACTTCATACCATCGTTTACTTTCAATGTCTAATATTGTGTGCTGTAAATAATCAACACTAGTTTTATTTTTGAACGATAGAAGCAACTCTGTCCATTTTTGTAGTTAGTAAAGTGAGTGGAAGTTTTTCATGGCGGTTCAGGTACATTGCTATATGATGCCAGTCATTAAATCCCTGAATAAATTTATTTTGCTGAGAAGGTTCGATTTGATTATCTTCACTGGGAGTTGGTCCTGGCTGACTTTGTATTTTGAATCCATCTACACTGCAACCGGGTACTGATTCCTGAATTGAATCTGGCGGATAATCTTGGTCAGTTCTGGTCGTTTGTTTTGTAAAATACTGTGTTAATCTTGAAGCATTTTTCTCTTGTTCTTCTTGGCGTCTTTTTATTGATTAAATTTTGATGCCCTGAGAGTTTCTTTTCTTTCTTTGTTGAGACACCTAAATAAAAATATTCATTAAATGTAATTATTCTATTACCAAAAAGTCTTGTTTGCGTTATTTGCTTTAATTATGGGAAAGTATAAAGTAACATTTTCGAATAATTTCGCTTTTATTACTTTTTTTCTAGATTTTGCAAACATGATCGCTACCCCTATTAGGAAATGCGTATTGTTATGTATGTATGTTTATTTTAAATGCAAAATAGCTTACCTTTAATCTTTAATGTTCTTGATATTCTTAAATTCACATTCACTCACAAATATTTTAAAAATACAAGGTACATAAATTCTACACTAGTGCAGTACTGCTTGCTGAAGGAGAATGAAGCAAATAATATGTTTGTTCAATCATAGACGATTTCAAGTAATGCATGTTTTAACAAGACTAAACGAGTTAGAACGCTTGCGCTTCATTTTGTAAATTCGTGCGTGGACAAATTTCCGCCGCCGCGTCGCCCGCGCGCTCTCGCCCCCGCGGCTATATATCCATCGGCGATTTAATATGAAGAGTCCACTGTATACATGATATTAACACGACTATACGAACTATTCATATTAGAACAATAATAATTACTGAGATCATAAATAAGTTATAATAAAATTAGGCGATATTGAATTATTTTAATCGCAACCTATAACGAATTTTGAATTTTATACATTTATAAGGCGCCTTCGGCGCCTTTGGCCTCCTCGCGCCTGTGTTCGCTGACACATTCGACAAGTGGACGGCGCGCCCCTGCATGAAGATTTTCCACATTAGAATCGCTGATCTATATTACAAACAATTGAATGAATGAATGAATTCAAATTACCTCCAATCCACGTATGTAACAATTTCCTCATCACCCCTAAACAAACTGCGTGCATGTAATCTATGGGGAAAAGAGACACTAAACCAATGTTTAGTTGTAATAAAGGTGAAATACCTACATGATGTTCCTCGTCCAGTTGCAAACGAAAAGATTCATTAGTTCTTTTATTTGCATTACAAGATTTAAATGCAATTCTACCATTTATATAGTAACCATGTTCACTGCATTTCTCACAAGAGGAGTAACCGCTGTGAGTCTTTATACATTTAAGGAAAGCCCTTGCAGGCGCATCACAAATGAAATTGTAAATTTTTACTTGGTAAAGCGTACCTTCATAATTTATACCATTTTGTACAAGGTCTGAAACATCATTAATAAAATCTTCGAGATATGAAGTAAGAGGTTCTGGTTTCATAGTACCACAGCAAACTCCAATCACAAATGGATCACAAACATTCCTTATGAGACCCAAAATGGGCCAAAATTGTAGTTTTGAATTTCTAAATAAAGGTAATCCATCTATATTAATGGACACTTCTAGAGTATTAGATATGTTTTTGGCTTTACATACTATGTTAAGTAATGTGACTCGGAGGTTGAAATGAACATATTCACCATTGCATATTTTTTTGTATTGATGGTTCTAGGAGATTTCATTAATGTTCGGCAATCAAGTGGTAAATTTGAATGATAAGGTTTCAGTATGTGTAGCAACTTTGTAACAGAAGAATGGGGTATATTTTCTGAGCAGACTCAGTTTCTTAACTTGAAAAAAGAACCGATTCATTTGAATCATCACCATTATTTTCACTAGGAGGTGAACCAGTTACATTACCCTGAGGTTCGACATCATTATCATAAATATTAATAAGCAAACTACCACTGTTAGAAGTTAGGACATTGTCATCACTGTCATAGTTAATATTTGTATCAGTTTCAAGAGTTAGACTATTTTTAAGAGATCTTGAGTATCCAAGAATATTGTTTGAATGGTTTGTGTTTACAATTATATTGTCAGACTGGTTACTGTACACGTTATTTATCTCTACATTTACACATTCTGCAAGTCTTCTATATAACTGCCTTTTTCCTACCTTATTCTTTAAATGAACTTTCCTGTACTTACGCATAATGTCAAATTTGTTAACGAGCAACAATAAAACTATTAACCTTAGAAATATCTAATCTATTAACAACATATATCTCAAATTAAAGAAATAATGATAATATAATATCCAAATACTGATATTATATAAGGTCCTAAATCTATCGACAAGCATAACCTAATATAAATAATAAAAAATCTTACTTATTATTGTCTATTGTTTATTTTCTATTTAAAACGTCCTTCTTTTTTCTTTGGGGGGCATGCTTTAGCCACACTTTTACAGCCTTTTCAATTTCAAAATCAGTAGCACTTGAAGACTCTCTAATTGCATCTGAAAACCAAAAATAAAGTAATTTTTTATATACTTTTTCAGATTTCATTAATAAAACTTTCAAAAATAATCCAAGAAATAAATTTTACGTACCCCTAAGAATGCGAAACAAGTGAAGTTTGGAAAAATCTTCCTTCTCCCTTTTTCCAAAAAAACTAAAAATACATGCAACTTGATCTGTTAACATAGTTTTCAATATACGGTTGGTTTTTACCACTACAGTTTCACCGCCTAGTTTTTGTAAGTACAATTTCTATAAAACTCATAATTAGTTAAAAAATTTAAAAAAAACTGAAACACCACTAGATTTTCATTTTGTTCCAAATACGTTTCCAAAATTAATAAATCATCCTTGGAATTCACTGGAATATGTACCGGAAACTTGGGTACCTCAAAACTAGTAGTTTTACATTTATTATCTAGTATGGCCAAAATTTGTTTATTTTGTTCATGTACTAATAGTACATATTTAAGCAAAGTATTGTAGAAAGTAAATTAAATGTGATATTAAATATGTAGAGAAGAATTATTTTATAAGGTAATTTTACCTTTATTTTCAAATTGCACGTTTGGATGGTTTGTCAATGTTGCCGACTCGATTGAAGCGATGCTTGCTGGCAAACATGGTAGAGCTTCAAATGGGGTAGCTGGTGCTATTGTCAAATGATTTTGAGAAGTATTTCCTCCTAGGTGTATCTGACGAGTAGGTACCAGAGTAGATGATACCGACACTGAAGCATTTTGTTGTTATAATCAATAAGTAGTTACTTTCATTTGTAACTCACCAATATTTTGTGAAACTTTGATTTTAGGTGGTCTTTTAATGCTGTTCTCATTTTCTTCACCACTGCTGTCAAAAGAACTTACATATTTCTTTGCCTTTCTTCTTTTTCTTTTGGGTGTTTCTAGTTCTTCATCAGAAGACAAATTTGATGTAATATCAGCTTTTTTCAATTTTTTATTAGCACTTTCAAGATCATCTAAAGATTAATAAAAAATGTATAGTTTGGTTCTTTAATGTGATAAATATTTCTGTAAGTAGAAATAAAATTAAGTATGTTTGTTTTCAAGAAGATATAGGTACACTTATAACTACAAATAAACACTAATAAAAAAGATTCCTTACCAGTTTGGCAAAATATTCGTTATATAGGGTATATTTTCCAATGTGGGTCGATGTCACTTTCATCAGTGACAATTTGATTAAATGTTTTGGAATCCTTGATGGGGGGCCAAAACACTTCTGTTTTTCTAGGCGTTAGCCATTGTAATGGAACTACAGCTAGCCCTCTGCCCTCCTTAAATTCTACAACACAAAACGGCATTTCCTTAAATCGTGGATCCTCCGGTTGAATATTTTCTAGAAATAATTCTTAATTGCATCAGGTACATTTATTAAAGTAAATTAAAAGATGTCAAGTTAAATTTTCAATAGGTAAGAAAAAATGTATGTATGGGGTATATTATCTGTAATGAACGTCTTCAATTTAATATTATTTTAAAACATAGTGGTTTAAGAGCACGTTCCAACAAGAGTGAGGTTATACATATGATGTGGATCATAAAATAATATTTTTACAGGAGGAACTTCAAAATTACAAATACTTACAAGGATTCTTACTACAACCGGAACTTTGTCTGATTTTTAACAACAAAATGTTTAATGTTACAAAATATAAAAATTAAGTGGGGTTATATTGCGGAATACGTCGCAAAAAGAATATAACAATATGTATAAAAAATAAATTTAAAAATTAGGTACTTACCTTTTGACAAATTAATCAAGATTTTCACTTTAATGAAAAGTAAAGACAATTTTATTTATCTATAAAGACAATCAAATACAAGTGGATAGGATAATCACAACGGGCGTACAAATTTGTCGATACCTGTAACTGTTCTGGGGACTTTCAGTTTATTCCGCCACATTAAAAATAGGTTTATAACCGCGAAATTCAAAATGTGCGAATAACATAGTTAATAGTTTTTTCCACAACCGTTCTAGTCGCGTTAATCAACTATTTTATCGGCATTATGCTTATCACAAAATAGCAGTTAAGTTTACAGGAATGTATAAAAAAACGTGGGTAATTTAAATACGATTAGGAATCTCTGTATTTTATTAACGTTTAAATTATGAATTGACACACTATCAGTTTTTCTGTTTTTTCATTATTTTAATTATAAATATACTGTTCTCGATAAAATATATACTGCATACCGATGTACTCGATAAAATATTTTGCTTAAATTATTTTTGTATTCTAATGCTATTTGATGGCCAGTATGTAACCTGATATAGACGTGAATCTGACGTAAATTAATCACGTACTCACGACGTAAGGCAATATGACGTCTATCAGCCGTCATATTACAACCGATGACGAAAATGACCATAAATGTCTCTTAAATGACGTGATATGACGACATTATTCAGCATTTGGTTAACTGGGACCTTAGATAATTGATCTTGAACCTCATAAAATAATGTCCCTGATAACGGACGAATATCCATAACACAAAGAAGTTCTTCGGTATGCTTAAATGTACTTCCACTTGAAATGGTTCCCCATACGGCATATTTTGTTTTATATTGTTTATTTATATTTTTATATTGTTCGAAATAACAAAGCATGTTGCCTTTTTGGAACGATATATTTTGCACTGAAAATCAGTATTACGGAAGATTTATTCGAAGTAGGCTTACATATTTCTCTTTTATATTGAAGAATTCATCTGGACATGTTAAACAATAAAAAAAAATCCCAAAAAACCATGAAAAAACTGGAAAAAAACAAACTAAACGTTTTATTTGCATACCTTATACAAATTTTTAATGAGAACATAAAATATTACAAAAAACAAAATCAAAAAATACATTGGAAAAGGTCATTAGGTATGTTCAAACTAAGTCTGACGAAAATATGTGGCGGCCTCGAAAAATACGTGGTTCTTTTAATATCCATTTTATTTGGTTCAGTTTGATAATATTTTCATCTTCTACAGTTGGAAACACAAAAGTATTTCTACTTTCTTTATATTGCCTCAGACATTTAACTTTATAAGACTGTTTATTTAATTCTACAATCTGTGCAACAAACAGTTTTTGTGTTTGTTTTCCGGCATCATAAACAAGTTCTGCTATTATAAAAGTGTCTTTTGATAATGTATTTGAGTTTACAGAAATCTTGGTATCATCATCTGCACTGTCATCTGATGACATTTCAGATATGTCTGTATCAATAATTCGTGGCATTTCAGATGTGCCTGTAGTGTCATCTTTGTTGCCAAAATCTTCAATATTAATGGCTCGACCTGGCGGAACATTTATTTTTCTAGGTCTCCTTGGTTTTGTTATGTTGGATACGGAGTGCTCTGCAATTATGGATTCAAATGATCGTGCCATTAAATCTGCGTCTACATTATCTGCACGAGGGGCTCGAATAATTTTATTTAAAACCGGTTGACGATTCACCGGGACCAAACCAGTACTTCTAAAACCTGCTAATATATTGCTTTAATATTTGGTTGCATAGCTTTAGTGTTTGCTTCAATACAGAAGGAAATTGAGTTTTGGAAGGACCCTCTGTGCTCATTTTCCATTCAGTGAGCGATTCACAGCTTATTTTAAGCGGACGAAAGACTGAAACATCTAGTGGTTGGCAGACATGTGACTGTTACATGGGAGAAAAACGAAACTAATTCCAATCTCTGCATAGTGTGATTATCTCATAACTCAAGTGACTTTAAATTATCACCCACTACGACTTTTCTCCCTTGTAGTCTTCTGAAGTATGGTACAATAACCTTCCAAAACCAATCTTCAAAACATCCCGTCAAACCATCCGGATTCTGTTCTATTGTAAAATGCACCAGGGGGTCCGCCAACAATCCATTCGGGATATACATTTTTGGATTTGTATACAACGTATACTGGTAGTAAAACCTCATTTGCTGCTGCTGCACACATGATGGATGTAGAAGCTTTTGACGAATCCATGATTCTATATGGATGTTTGCAGCCACGTCTAACTATAACGCGAGTTTTTCCCGGATCGTCTGTTAAATTCGATTCGTCATAGTTGACAACATTTTCGGCTGGAACATCTCGAAGTGTTACTTCTATTTCGTCAAAATACGTATTGACATCATCTTCAGTAACGTCAGCCCTAGACCGCTTTAAATTTTCAGATAACCGTACTGAGAGGTTGCGATTTCTTTTTAAAAAATGTCTGGTCCAATCACGACCAGGCATATTTTCAACAAATTGCTTTATTTGAACAGCTTTATGGTTCAGGTACCTTTGTACAAATAAACGCAAATCTTTTTCTGTAAAAGGATATCCAAAATTAGCTGCAACTTTTAAAGCACTACACACAGATTCTTCTTCTTTAGTCGTTAAAACTGTAGGTTGCCCAATTTTATTACCATGTGCACCCCTGTATTTATTATATAAAGTTGTTTTGGGAACAGTAAATTATTCTGATAAAGAATTCATAAGTCACTTTCGTGTACACAGGGAAATAGTTGTTGAATTAACTCAACGATTTACAGTCAGTGAATGTTATATTAATCTTATTCGAAATTGTAAGTGTAGGGTACATTATTGAGCAACTTTGAATTAGAAATCATTATTTTTAGTAAATTCTAGAGCTAATATAAATCGAGATAAACACATTCTCGTGTTTTTGTGGTTTGCTGGACATCAGACCAGCTCATACCGGGATGTAGCAGATCGCTTTAATTTGTCATTGAGTTCTTTGTTTGATGTTATTACAAGAGTTTCAGTTTTTTTGAGTGAAATGGCTTCTGAAATTATTAAACTACCATCTCGAGCAGAACAAGAAAAAACAGCTGGTTTCTACTTTGAAAAAACCGCTTTTCCCAACATAACCGGTATGTCATGTGTAATTGTTAATTTAATAATTTGTTTTACATTATACTTAGGTGCTATTGATGGTACCCACATAAAAATTTATAAACCAAAAGCAACCGATCGACCCATAGATTATTATAACAGAAAAGAGTACTACTCTATTCATGTTCAGGGACTATGTAATGAAAATTTAAATTTTATTGACATATTCATAGGGTATCCTGGATCGGTACACGATGCAAGAGTCTTTAGGAATTCATCTTTATTTTCAAAATTAGAAGAGCTCTGGGATGGTTAGTAAGATTAATGGTTTTAGTTTGTTTATTAATGATCTGTAATATTAAAGGGAATTTCATTTTGGGTGATAGTGCTTATCCACTCTTACCGCACCTCATGGTACCTTATAGGGATAATGGTCATCTTACTGCTGTTCAGAAAAACTTTAATAACAAACTTAGTTCATGCCGAGTATCTATAGAACATGTCTTTGGTCTTTTAAAACAACGTTTCAGACAATTATATCATTTGAAACTAATAGGGCATCAGCGAATATGCCACTTCATTCGAGCATGTTGTGTTCTGCATAACATTTCCAACAAGGATGACGCTCTATTATTTCAAGAAGAAGAGAACACAATAGACATTCAACCAGAAGATCATGATGTAAGGCCGAGATGTGTTGAAAGCAGTGCAACACAAACGAGAAATAAAATATGTCATCAGTTGTTCTTGCAAAAACAAAGACGCTAACAGTTGATTTGGAAACTTAAGATGTGTAATAAATAATACTTGTTATAATAACATTAAAATGTATATTTAAATATTCAAAATCATTTTTATAAAGTCATCATTAAGTGGTGCTTCTTTCTAGTAGTTTTTCGAATAAATCATTTCTTCGCCTCATTTGTACTACTAATGCATCTCTTTGCTCGGCTTTTCTTTCTTCAGCTTTCTTTCTCATGTTGGTTCTTTTTTCGAGAGCTTGTCGTAGTTCTTTAATTTCGTTATTTAAATTGTTAAATTGCTTACCATGTACTTGCTAAATCTTGTACTGCTACTATGCCACTTTCCTGAAGTTGTTGTGGTTTACATAGGGGTGGACCATTGTCCATCAAACATGGAGGAAAGACGCTTGCCTTTTTTATTAAAATTTCACCCAATTCTCTGTAACAAAACACACTTAAACACATATCAAATTCCATTGGCACTCACCTTTCGTAAGGACAACTTCTCTTCTCCCGTCCTGTTTTTTTATTACTTTCAAACTTATTCTTATAGGCCCTTTCAAGACTTTTCCATTTGCTTTCACATTGTTTTGCAGTGTATCGATACCCACAACCATTAAGCTCTTCCTGAAGACTTTCCCACATTCTTTTCATGGTCTTAATTTTTCTGTTTTCTACCAATTCTTTTTTCATTCGATACAAATCTATTAATAACTTAGTGGCATTATCGCCCCATTCTGCATGACACTTATTTTCACTATCTGCATGCTCGTTCTCAACATGTTCCTATTCGACAGTTTCATTAATATCTTCATCAAAATTAATTCGTAAATATTTATTTTCGTCAATAGCAATAAGCTGCCCATCTTCCATTGGTATAGTGCCACCAACAGGTATTTGATAGGTAACACCATCTTAAAAAAATAATTATTTACTGTATACCAATACCTTAATATTTTTTGTTACCTTGTGTTTCTAATATGTAAAAACCATCTATAATATCCACACAATTACCGTCTACAATATTCATTTTTGCTTTCGAGGTTATGTTAAACCTAAAAAAACTGCCCAAAACGAGCTCTCAAAACTTGCTTTTTTTTACTCCTGCTCTTGAGGTGGAGTAAACTTTAGTTGATTTTAAGTGATTTCAAGCAAGACGCTGTAGTCAAACGAACACTTTATATCTGTTGCTCTTTTCTGCTTCCTCACAAACGAACGATATTTTTATGCTCTTGCGCAAGAAAGCAATAAAAGCAAGACAAACGAACAAACCTAAAGTACAATGTAATGTAATAATCTTGCACTGTCGTCTTATATAAAAGGTTAGAAAAACAACGATTGCAGATGTTTGTTGATAAGGGCACACTTAAAATAAAACACCAAAATAACTTAACTAGTGTTTTCAATTCACTCCGGTGCAGATGAGACTCTTCTTATATTATGATTATCTTAAATCAAGAGGATGAAAAAAAAGGTTCACAAAACCACTTGAAATAAAAATTGACAACTTTCTGTTGGTAGTAAATTTATATCAAACACGTTGGCCAACCTTATACATTCAATCTCTCTCCCAATTCGTAGCGACGGAGGGAAATTTAAAATCATCTGTGATGTTCCAAATATGCATACATGTTCGAAATAACCCCACTTTACGGTAATAAAGATACTAAATCTGATTTTTTTGAAGTGCACAAATCTTATTTCACATTTTTTAATCATAAGCATGAAATAAAGCTTAAAAGAAAAGATATTTTTAGCATCAGTTGTTTTTCTGGAATCTTATTTCCGATTATGAATCAAGCAACGAAGTTTATTCCTCCTTTTTGTGTAGTTGAAAATAGGTAAGGTCATATAATTATTTTAAAATTGCCCCAACCTTCTATTCCAGTCATTTTAAGACTTATAGATGACGAAGTACTTTGTTCTCTTTAAAAAAAAGTTTTATCATCTTTTGTATATGAGTATAAACTATTCAAGAATATATTTAAACGGTATCCTATTATTTGTAAGTTTTATTGGTGAAATTTAGTACCTGTTTACATTTAACCCAGCAACAGCAAAGGGCATGTATCTTCATTCAATGTGAGCATATCATAAATTGGGAAATAGTATGTATTAAATCTGGCAGCTCTGTGCAGGATCAAGTTATACCCTTCAAGTACCCAAACGAATATATTTTGGTTCAGATTGGTATGAAAAGTACAAATGGCTCAGTATAATCCTATTTACATGTTGATATACAACGACATGAAATAATATAAATGTTTGTATATATATTCCAGAATTGGTTCTCCCACCCCACATATACGTCCACAAATGCACATCATTTTGCTATACCTCGCTTATAAATAGGTGTAGCAGTATGGTATGAAATATCAATTGGCTCAGAATTGATAGAAGGATGTATATATATATATATATATATATATATATATATATATATATATATATATATATATATACATATATATACATCTTTCTATCATTCTTGAACCATACGTCGTTCCATATAATCCTGAACCTACCAGAAATACAGAGTACATCGTCATGTTTAGATTAAATTATTCATTTTGCGACCCACGCAACCTTAATATCAATTTTATACTCTCAGTACCTCTATTATTTAAATGACGTATATTGTCACTGGAATTTCGTACAAGTCTGAACCATTTGTATATTTCATACAAAGCTGAACGGTAATATACAAAAGTAGGTATTTGTACTAGCAAATCTGAACCCAAGCGTTGTTGCCACGTGTAAGATCAATTTTAGTATATTAAAACACATCCAATAAAAGAAAAGTGTTACATCTATAAATCAAAAATATATATTTAATGAAAAGATTATAATATGATTGTAGTTCTTTTATCCTATAACTAAGATTTTGTTTTTGAAAATGTCTAATTATTATTTCCATTTAACTCATTTTTTGATAGGTAATTGGCAAAAAATAGTCTATTTTGACAAACTGACGAAATCGTACCTCTAAAATTCATTCTCTTAGGATGAATTATTTTAGTTAATCTTAAGTAAAATGCTAAAATATATTATTATCTGGCAACTCCATTCCAGCTAGAACAAGTTTAGGTAAGTATCTACAAGCAAAATAGTTACTCGGTTTAATGTTATTGCAATACTATTGCATTTTGTTTCAGAATTGCAGTCGCAGTTTTATTCGCTTGTCCAATTTATAAAACCTTTATAGAACCATATTACTAAATTATCAATTTTATGTATCTTTGAATTATGCTAGGTGCGTGTACATACTGACCAAAAATCTTATTGTCAAAATTCTCAACAAAATATTGTTCACATGAACTCATGAGTATTTCTATACAGGTTGTATAAAATATTTTTTCTACAACCCTATACAAAAAGTCGTCATTTTGTAATATAATACATTCAGCGAAAACGTGATTTCCGTCACCAGTGAGAGAAAGTGTCATAACGTTAACTTTCGTCTCTAGTGACGCAAATTAAATTTATATTTTCAATTATTTGCCGTCCTCGTATATAATGTTTTGACGAATTTTGCTTATATATTAATAAACAAAGATAGGAATCATTTCTTTAATAAGAATGCATTTTATATCTAGTTGCCAGGTTTCATTAGTTTGACACTCGGTTTGACACTTCTCTTTAATTGTTTACACTCAAAGCATTGTTAGTTTTTTGAATAAGTTATCATGATTTCTGAATCGGAAAGTGATTTAGATTTTCAAAATACACCACCAGAAATAACAAATCAAGCTGAGCAGACATCTTTGGATTTATTACCATTAAAATCTAAAAAGAGATATGAAGAAATATATGAAAAATTCATGGATTGGGAGTTAACAATCATGTTAATTCATTTTTGGAAAATGTGCTGCTTGCGTACTTTAGATGGTTATCAAAAAAATTTAAGTCATCGACGCTATGCTCTATGTATTCGATGCTGAAAGCCACTTTATCGATTAAAAATAATATAGATATAAGTAAATATCCCAAGTTGCGTTCTTTTTTGAAACGAAAATCAGATGGATTTAAAAGTCAAAAATCTAAAATTTTTTCTTCCGATGAGATACGTACTTTCTTAAAGAATGCACCCAATTCCAAATACTTAATGATTAAGGTAACAATTACTTTATTAATGTGAAAAATTCTTAATATTAATATTAAATTCACGTTTGTAGGTAGTCTTAATTTTTGGAATTTCGGGAGCTTGTCGTTGCCATGAATTAAAAGATTTGACAGTAAATGATGTAAAAGATACTAGCAGTATACTCTTAGTTACGATACGTAATACAAAAACAAAAGTACCGCGTTCCTTCCACATTTCTGGATTCTTCTACGAAATTTCTAAAATATATATGAACCTTCGTCCACTAGATATGGACCAAAAAAATACAAGATTCTTTATAAACTACCAAAACGGAAAGTGTACTCGACAAGTTGTGGGAATAACTAAATTTAGTAAATTTCCTATGCAAGTAGCTCAATATTTAAAATTGCCTGATCCCCAAAACTATACCGGGCATTGTTTGCGCAGAACTTCCGCAACGCTGTTAGTGGATGCAGGAGGTGATTTACTTCAATTAAAAAAGCATGGAGGCTGGAAATCTAGTAACGTTGCAGAAGGATATGTTGATCAATCAGTTAACAGCAAAAATTAAATACAAACCAAAATTTTACAATCCATACAAAATAAAACGCTCTCCGATGACGGTATATCATCATATGGAGTGACATCAGTTAACAACATAACAGATGTGACATCTTCTACCTCAATACATAAAAATCTTGATTGTAATACTCCTATAGTTTTGAATAGTTGCTCGAATGTAACAATTAACCAATATTTAAATCATAAGTAATGTTTTGAAAAATTCCGTTATTTTTACTTTCAAATAAAATATTTGTTCAATGTTCTTTTTTAGTATATTATTATGATATAAACAGGGTTGTAGAAAGTATAGTGTTTCACTGTCGAAAACATTTTTGAAGCTCGAATATTACCAGCCTCGGCTGCGCCTCGGCAGGTAAACTGTTCTACTGCTTCAAAATATGTTACTTTCGTCACTCGTAAAACAATATACTATTTTACATGACCAGACATAAGAAAACCTAAAATAGTTAAAAATGAATTTTGACAATTTGCTAGACATATGAATCCTACACAATTCAGAGCATCGCCTGCATCGCTATTGTAAAGTATCCATTATTTTTTGTCATTTCTATTGAATGAACTATATAATTTAAATATCTAGTAAGCAAAAAAATATTTATTTTCTACTTTAATATAACTTTATTTTTGTCACCTACTCTAGTTTTGCAATTTATTTTCATATTATTATTAGATTTCTGCAGTCAAATCCAACAGTTTTGAAGATGATCGCAATTTATTGTTTCAGTTCTGCTTTATATCAAATTATTAATAAAGACATTTTACAGGTAATATTTATTTATTTATGATTACAAGCAAAAATATAGGTCATTTTCTTGGGTATAAGCATAACATAACATTAATATCAATAATATATAAAAATAAATATATATTTCATTATAAATGTAAATTTTTCTTTAAAAATCAAGTAAAACTAAACAACAGCAAAAGATCAAACAGAAAGTAAACAAAAAATAAGACAAGCAATAATAAAATTATGATTTTGAATTTCTACTGTACTGGTTAAAAATGAATGCTTTTATAGCTTGCCATCTTCTGTCTTCAAACAAGTATGGGTATTTATTTTGTAACTCAAAGACTTCATGCTTTTTTGGTGCTTGCTTCTTTTTAATATGCTCTGAAAAATACTGTAATATAGTCACTTTTTCAGCATTGGACCATTTCTTTTTAGTAATGTGTGAACTACGTTTTGGTACTGATAATATGTTATCATTTTTTCTGATTCCTTGATTCTCGTCAGTTGATGAAGATTGAGTTTCTGGTGCTATAAAATTGGAGGGTTCAAGATCAACATCATCAAATGTATTAACGTCATTGTCGTATATTGGATTTAAATCTAGATTAATTTCATCCAAATTTTTACCCATGTATTGACCAATATTCCCATTTGCCATCAAAAGTAATAGCTTACTGACCTTTGCAGTCTGGAACATATTATCGGACATTCTATATACACTCATATGAGTGTTTAACGTGTGACCCATAAACCGTGAGAGTTGCTCCAAGTCACTATCAGAAAATTGAAACAACTGACAAATTATCGCCAGGTGCTTTCTTAAACGTGTAGCAGTTATTTGGTTTGGAAAAGTTGCGTTACAATTTGCTGCATGTTTTGCAAGTATTTTTGTGCCATCAGTAAAGCTGTGTCCACCAGTATGAAAAACATAATGGTTACTAACTTCAACAAAATTTATTCTGGCTTGTATTATTAAGTCAAAACTATTCTTCATCGAAAGAGACAATAGTACGGGCACGCCTCTTCCTCGTTTACCTCTTATTACCATGCGGTGGAACGTTTTCATTAAAATTTTTTCTGTTTCTGTTAAATTAATTTCAAAGTCATTTTCATTTTGATTTTCCAAATTGATTGATTTATACGTTTGAAGCTTCAGTTGGGCTACTTCTGCAGGTCGCCTTCTATTGAGTAACGGAATTTGAATGTATAACAATTCTTTCAGCATGTTATAAGATTCATAATCTGTTTTGTCTTTTTCGAGTCGTATAAAATATTTCTCTGTGTTCAAATTAATGTAATCATTTAATTTTTTTATATCAGAAGATAGAGGTATGAGTTCTTCTTTGTTCCATCGATTTTCATTTAAGTTAGACGAAGCTTGGGCTGAAACTTCATCAGCCCAACATGCTTGAACAAGAGACTTTAAGATTTTCAGCTCTTTACGATCCAGGCTAGTATCTGACCTTTGTTGGAGCAAATATATGTAAGCAACGTCACAACATTTTTTAACTAATGTACCAAAGTTAAGTGCTAGTGTAGGTGATTCAAATCTCTCCGTTTCATGATTATATTTTGCAATCATATTAACTGCATCCAAAATAGTTTTAAGGTAGCATGGACGAAGTAAGCTACAAATATCTTTAACTTCGGGTCCATGTTTTTTCTTAGCAAAAATAAGTAGTTTGGCTAGTCTTCTTACGTTTTGCCGCACCACATCTAAATTTCCCTTACTTGTTCTTCCTTTAATGTAAGAATATGCATATTATCCGATCTTTCTTGGCAGTAAAGAAAACTTCATCGGCCCTCATATGAGGAAATAACTTGTTTTTTAGTATCTGGTCATGTTTAAATAATGAGTTGCACAGTAAAATTGTTTGCCCATCGCTTTGTGCTGTTTGGCGTTTCTTATTAACGTTCATATCGTTATTACTTGGACAACGTTTAGTGTGTCTATATAAGGTTTGTTTTTTGTAAAACCCAAAGCAATATTTACAGGGTAGAAAATTTTCTTTATTTTCGCTTGACAGCTGAACCCTTTTAACCGGTCTTAATGTATCGCATGTTCTATTGCGTATAAAATTTCTCTGCTTTCTTAACTGAGAAAGAGCTACTCTTCTACCATCTGACTTAATTGGGAAAGATATTTTTTAAACCTCTAATTCTGAACTGTGCCATCGTTGTAAGTGTCGGAACAAGTGTGTAACATCCTTTTTACAAAATACGCAGTGGTCTTTTTTGTCTTTGTAATTTCTTCGCTGAACTTGTTCTACTGAACCATTGTCATTAACCTTGAAACATGAAATATATGTAATTAAATATAGCTTATTGTTAAACAAAACCTTACAAGGATTCCAAGCTGAGAAGTGCTAGTTTCCTGAAGCGGAAGGACCAAATCATCATATGCAACTGGTGACTCCTGAAAAATTTTATCTTTTTTTATCAATCTAACAAACACAATTAAATTACTATCAATTCAACTGTCTAGTTTCCACTACTAAGCGACATTTATTATCTGGGCAAACACAAACAAAATGATCACAATTTACGGCTAATATGAAGGTATATGTGACAAAATTCTAAACATACGTGGTCATTGTAAACACCATACTCAATAAAAGAAAACTTAGCAAGTAAATTACAAGCCTATAGGTTTCTAGGAGTCACAAATGATTCTTTATACATGCTCATATCAGAACTTGATATTTGAGTTTCATGACAAAATTAAAACAGTAAATTGACAGGGTCATTATAAGGTATAAGTTTGTGCAATGTGCACTACATGCACATGTGTAAAACAACAAACATGTATACCTAGTAGTTTGAGTGATAACTGCTATGACTGTGCACAGCAAGCCCTAATGGTAATGTAAAATTTGAGTATCAGATGTGGTCTCACTGGTTTCCTGTATTATTTGCAGATTTCACACTAGTATGTAACATAATCATATTTGCTATCATTGGCATACAAGTATTTTCTGTTCACTTTCCCTGTTTAAATGCAATTTGTGTAAATCTATTTAATACAAAACAGCTTTTATTACCTACAGCTAATTGAATTCTGTGTAGATTTTATAATTTTGGACAGAGAACAATTGTAGACATTGTGTAGAGGCATTTCTACATGAGAATCTACCACTTCTAAATTGGTTCTACACTTCAACAAAACAAGTCACCTGTATTTACTTAATTTTTTAAGTCAAATGAAGAGTACATATAACAAATAAGTACATATAACCTTTTCGAGAAAAGGAATGGATTTAGAACTAATTCTAATAAGCTCATACTGTTCAAAATTTATTGATATTAACAGTAAGCATTGAAAATTTAAAGTTAAGGTGATTCATGGTTGTTACTCTTATCAACTTGAAATGAGGAAGTCGAATTAGATATAAGTAAAGCACAAACCCTTCCCCATACACTTGTGTGTGTGTATTATGCTACATGTTTAGCAAACTTTTCATCAGTAAACTATATATGTCGAACATGGGTTTAGCAAAACTAATACTTAATTGGTAAATTATATACTGTACTAAGTATATAATTTATATAGTATAGTAAATGTAAAACTTTTCTACATCTGACAATGTCAACACACATAGCTTAATACAAGTACATATACCACCTAACGTATGGGAAAGGTTTTGTGTTTTAATTATACTTAATTGAAGTTTTTTATAATTTACTGAAGGTAGAATGTGAATGTACTACGAAAACCATTTGATATGGTAGATACATAATTTTATGTAGTGAATTATACATTACAAACATGCATATTCTCACTTTTAAAGTAAATGTAAATTAGCTTGTAAGTAAACTTGACTCACCTTATCGACTAGTTTTTCAGATGTAACTTCAGACAAAATTGACGTATTAGTAAAACGTCGCTTCTTCATATCCTTCGAGTCATAGTTGCTGACTTCAGACTAAAACATATAAATAATATATAACTGATGAACCATATTAAAGAATTTATTACCTCACTGGAAACGTAATCTGGATCTAGGTAGGTATCATCAATATCTTTATAAGGGTTATTCACAGATTCAGTTCCTAATGTTGAGAGGTTGCCACTACACTGTTTGTCACCACTTTTAATACACACAGTTTCTGGGAATATACAAACACAATCTTTTGGTCGTATTTCACTTAAACTGCATGACTCAGTTGATTGAAAATTATTTAAATATGAATCACTTTTAGTTGATTCGGCAGCTAACACAATAGATCCATCATCATCTTTGACACTGGTTTCTAAATGCTTTGGTTGTGACTCATTTAAGCAATTTTGCAAATCATTGTTTGAATTCTCCACATTAGTTGCTGAGAATGCATTAGTGGATTTTTTATTTCCGTTTTCTTTCTTGTCAGAACATAGATCATCAAAAAATCTCTTCATTACTACACTCTTATCACTTTGAGTTTTTCTATGAACACTCTCGCTCATTTTCCCACCTGTTAACACGTTGACTGCCACGAGACATAAATGTGGTGTCTCAGATTACTTTCGTTAACAGCCGCGTGATACACCGTTGGTGTCTCGACGGTAATTCCACACTATAGCCGCGAGAACCGTGTTCCGCGTCTCAGTCCCATACAAATTATATGGGACTAAAAGAGCACGGCTGTAAGTATCAGAAACGGATTTTGGCATTTGAATTTGGGACTCATGAGCGGTTGCTCATGACTTAGAATGTACGTGATTTATAAAATAAAAAATCTCGAAAATAAACTCTTTTTATTAAATGATATACAACATAAATACAAATGTTTCTCAAAAATATAAACAAAACAGAAAAATTGGTAACAAATAGGTACTGAAAAAAAATTATTTGGTGCAATTATGCACCTGAAAACAACTAAGGCAAAAATATTTTTCACAGGCCGTGCACTTTAGTTTTGTTCGCGAAGCTTTTTTTTGGGCTTGGGCTCGGCCAGATTCTTTTTGAATTTGTTCATAACAAAGAACACATCGACGTCTGTTGTTGGTACCAACATCTTCCAAAGAATGCTGAGGTTCTTTAGCTGCGACATTATTCCCATGTTGCTGAAGCTCAAAACCTAAGAGACTGGTTACGGCTTCCTGCTTGAACTGGGTGATGGACATTTTTTCATTCGCTACCTCTTGATGTAGAATATGTGTATTTACCAATGCACTACCAATAAGGAGCTCAATGGCGAGGTTGCGGTACCATTTCACACCTCTGCGTAATGACGTGGTGTAAGACTTCATTTGATCTGAAAGGTCGATGTAGGCTTTGTGTTTGTTGTAGTCAACAATAGCAGCAGGTTTTCGCAATTCTTTGTTATTACCAGCCCTAATGGTCAGTAACTCATCGGTATGTTTTCTGGACAAGGTAAGTACATCCCTTTTGTCCTTCCACTTCTGGACAATAACACCTGAGTTACGTTCGGCTGCGTCGGTCTCTCCTTTCTTGAGTTTTTTATTCACAACTTCTTTAGGATTCATTTTTCGCGTTGATCGGAGAGTTCCAACTAAGTGAGTGTTCTTGGCAAGTAAAGCATATGCAAAGCCACACTAGTGTAATAATTGTCGGTGAATATTGTGCGCCGCTTCTCAAGCAAGTCATTCGCAAGAGTGAGTACCACTCTTTGGGATGAAGATTCGCCCGGTGTCCGGTCTTGTCCACAATAAATCAACATATTGTAAGTATATCCCTTTTCGATGCATAGTTTGTAAAATTTAATTCCAAATTTGTGCTTCTTATTCCCTATATACTGTCGGAAGGATAACCGACCTCGAATAGGAACAAGGGTTTCGTCAATACAAATGGCCTCATTTGTTGTAAAATAGCTTTGGAAATTTCGTTGAGTGTTTTTGTGAGAGGCGATATTTTCTGCAATCTGTCTGTAGACACATTTTCGTTATTGTTGAAATGCCACATTTTTAACAATATCTGAAAGCGATTTTTAGACATTACAGATTTTATCGAATTATGGTATATGGTCATTTTCGACCAATACGATTCAATACTTAGGTATTGAACAAGACCCATCCAAATTAGTATGCCGATGAATTTTTTTATTTCATCGACATTTGTATCTTGCCACTGACGAATTCTAGCCCCTCGTGTACTCTCTTTAGCCAGACATTGAGATGCGTATCTGTTTGTTTCCGTAACCATCATTTCAAGCATGTCTTCGTCTAAGAACAGATGGTAGAAATCCAACGGCGATTTATCGTAATAGTTTTGATAAAGTTGCATATTTACGCCAGGATTAGGTTCGGTGAATACAAAATGCTTCAAATTTGTTCCAGTTACAGGACCCCAAAGAAGCTGCTCATCATCGACATCGCCTTCGTCACTACTACTTGAAGCCACATTGTCCTGAATAACCTGTTCAATCGTGTCCATAATCAAATCTTGGGTATCTGGCATATTTGAGCAGCTTGGCTGTGGCGAATTTGTATTTGAAATAAAAGGATGTGGCGAAGTTGTATTTGAACAACTGGACTGTGACATGTATCTTGGCTGAGGTGACCATTTTTTTTAACCTGAAACCAGGACAACATGAATTTTGACCAGCCACGCCCAAATTTTATAAATTTTTATCAAAAATTCACCCAACGGCCAAACTATATACCTAAGTAAATAGAAAACTTTTAGATATCAAAAAATGTTGCGTTTATTTAAACACAAGAAATGTGAAAACTAAAATATGATTTTACAATATAAAAATAAAACATAATAAACATAACATAACATGATAAGCCATACCTAATATAATAAAACATAAGGAGTTATTTAATTTAGTTTGTTTTTTTATATTTTTCTGAGGAATGAATTGCTTTTAACAAATTTTTGTTTTCCTGTATATTTTCATAGAATTCCATACAGGTTGCATTTAAATTATTTTTGACAATCAACAAGGATTTCAAAGTTTCCACTTTCAATTTGGTTTTCTCGCTAGTCCAGATGTTGTTTAATAAAGAAAAAACCCGTTCGGTCGGTGCATTAGTTCCTGGCATACTGAGGCAATACTCTACCAATTTGCCAATATTATTGGACACATCATTTTCTTTAACCCTTCGCTAGTGACGTCAATTTTGTAACATGAACGGTGACGTCCGTCCAGTAGACCGATGCTATTTAAAGGCAATATATTGTGGATATAAATAATTGTTATTAGTAAAATTTTAAGTTAATAGTCAACGAAATAAGTAGTTTTTGAACAGAAAATACTGTATTTTAGAAAAACACGGCTATTTAATTAAAATATAAAAAATAAAATCAAAATAAAACTTAATTCTATAACTAAAAAATTGTGCATAAGTTTAATAACTTTTTTTGTAATGAAGGTAAGCATGATTATAGGAACCGTCGTAATAAAATAGGTACTTGATAGCATAATACTAAAAAATTAGGCAGTAGTTTTGCTATAACATTCAGCACACATGACTGCGACATGCTCAAGGCACAAAAATTTTTGACATTTTTTGCAACAATATTTGGTTTTTCTGCTTTTCTTTGAACCGCAAGGATTGCATCTTCCCAAAAGAGCTCTATTTTCTTCCTGAGGTTCAGCTGGCAATTCGATGTTGCATATTTCACATATGCGTAATCTAAGAATTTTGGGAAGATTCTGGGACTGCACACGCACTTTCAAGAAACTTTCTATCATTGAAAACGCTAAGTTTTCCAAGAATGTCGCCTTAGAATGTTCTTGTCTGGCGCATTATTTGTTATGTAAACCACCTGAGAGTTTATTCCTGATATATTTAGAAGACTGTAAAAAATCACCATCTGCCAACGTCTTGTAGGTCTTGCACAGTTGTAGTTGGAACACAATTGATCCACAACATCCACTCCACATTTTGTGTGGTTGTAATCCACGATCATATCTGGTTTTCCAGTGTCATTATCAATGCTGTCGTCATTGTGGCAGGTCGAAATCAAGAGCACGTTTTTATTTTTATTTTTTGAACGTAGGAGACCAATGTGCACTTGTTTTGGAAAGCAAACATGCTAGAACCCACTGGTCTATTTTTGGTTCCAGTCACAAATTCTGGTGGAAGTTCTCGCTTGTTGGATCTGATTGTCCCCAATGTAGTTAGACCGTGGTCCAATAAGCTATTAGCCAAGCCAATGCTTAGAACCACCTGTCAGTCGTCACATTTCTGTTAGAACCATATATAGGTTCACATAAGCGTTCTACGACTGACTGACCACTGTTGCTTAGTTGGAAAAGTCCGTCAGGTTGAGTACCAACGTACACTTCGAGATTAGCCGTATAGTACATTTTTGCATCGCATAAAGCAAAAATTTTATTCCGTACTTGTTGGGTTTCAGAGGCATATATTGCTTGAAATGGCATCGTCCACGAAAAGCCTCTAGTTTCTCATCTACTGTAACTTCCTGAGAAAGATCGTAATTTTTTTACAATTATTTACGAACCTTTCAAAGAGTTCTGAATGGGAGCTAGTTTATCTAGCTTGCGTCTATCTACTCTAGTTTCAATATCGTCAAAACGTAAGTATCTTATAAGCATGCGAAAGCGTCGCAGTGACATGGTAGCCCGAAAAATTTCGGGAGAACTTCCGTTAGTCCTGAATAAATCGTCGGCATTTAGGTTATTGCATTTTCTTACAGCAGCAAAC
Source organism: Vesta saturnalis (assembly GCA_036346205.1). Classification (NCBI taxonomy): domain Eukaryota; kingdom Metazoa; phylum Arthropoda; class Insecta; order Coleoptera; family Lampyridae; genus Vesta; species Vesta saturnalis. The sequence continues at coordinate 100,541 of JARFJB010000574.1, read as the reverse complement.
AATAGTAAACCCAAAAGAGCTTGTATTTCTAGAAAATTTGTTGGTCTCGTATACGTTGCTCTACTATACCGTTCAGCCACTGAATCTAAGTATGCATTAGTGTAAGTCACAATAGCTAGTTTATCTAGCTTGCGTCTATCTACTCTAGTTTCAATATCGTCAAAACGTAAGTATCTTATAAGCATGCGAAAGCGTCGCAGTGACATGGTAGCCCGAAAAATTTCGGGAGAACTTGCGTTAGTCCTGAATAAATCGTCGGCATTTAGGTTATTGCATTTTCTTACAGCAGCAAACAATAGTAAACCCAAAAGAGCTTGTATTTCTAGAAAATTTGTTGGTCTCGTATACGTTGCTCTACTATACCGTTCAGCCACTGAATCTAAGTATGCATTAGTGTGAGTCACAATCAAATTTATCATGTCGTCATCAAAAAATGCTTTCCAAACTTCCAAAGGACTCTTCTCACGCAATGAAACAGGTACCGACGGCAGCTTCATTCGTATAATGTTTCTTGCCGGTGCTCGGACATTTCTTATTACGTGCTTCTTCCATCGAGTCGTTTTGTCTTTTCCTATATACTCATCGTGTTCTTGATCATCTGTTGTCGTTGAATTATCACTGTTACTGCTGTTATTACTAATATTCATCTCGCCATGATCTTCAAAGTCATCTTGTTCAGTACTTGAACCATCATTGTGTACACACTCTTCGTGGTCTTCAACCTCATCATCATACTCATCTACGTCTTCCTCATCGTCAAAAACAGTATATAGTTCATCATCTTTTAGCATTTCCTTCATTAATTTTTGGAGCCTTTCCTGTTATTTTTCATAACTTTCCATTTCTAAATTAAAATTTAATGAAAACAAAAATAAAATGCTAATTATAACGGCAATAATACCTTCAAATACGCAAAAAAAACTTAAAACATCAAAGTAAATTTTTCATAACATCAATAGTGACGTCGGTCTGTGAGAAAATAGTTTCTACAAATGCAATAGAACGCACTACCGGCACCACCGCTGCGGTTGTATACTTATCCACTAGTAACAGGAAGGTATCTGGAGAACCAGCTCACTCCCACTACCTATACGGTAGTTATAACAAAACTAAAGTCGCGTCCGCCTGTGACACCGTGCGTCACTAACGAAGGGTTAAAGGCTTTAAAAATTTCAATCCACCTATCTGATACCGAAACACAATTTTGTTTCCAATGCCCAAGTTTCTCATCTGTGGTGTAGCGCTGAATGAAACAGATTTCATCAAAGAGCTCATCTTCAATTAAATTTATTTCCGGATAATGTTGAATTAAATAGTCATCGCATACTTGAACCATTTGATGCGTAGGTTTGATGTTTAATGTAATCCAATTAAACTTCTCGATTCCCTCAAAATGGCCTTCCCATTCTTCCAGATACTGAAAACATGTGCTGTAAAATTCCACCACTTTTTCTTTGAAAATATTCGATTTAACTAAGCCGTCTTCTTCTAGCCTTTTTAAATTTTGTCGAACTTGCAGGGGCAGAAGCACACTTGCTATCCTGTCAGCAATTTTGGTTTTAAGGTCCTTATAAATGATATTTGTTTCCAACATAGAAATATCATGTCCTTCTATCTTTAAAACCGTGTTATGAAACATTGACGACACATTATGGAGAAAGAAAAGCCAAGATTCGGTTTCGGGATTCTCAAAATAATTTTTAATAATTGTCGGAATTTTTTCATTAGACACAAAATACGATTTTAATGCAGGAAATATTTCCAACACGCGCTCAATAGCTGGTCGTAACGCTAACCACCGCGTAGCACTGTAACCCAAAAGTTTTTTATATTCTTTATATGTCTACAAAATTACAAAATTCTTTTAATACACTGACGCGCACAGTATAAATGTAAAAGTAAGAGTAAATCTTGGTAATTAAAGTTTGTATATCAATTGGAAGGCAGTCCGCCGCGGTTTGTATAGAATTGTTTAAAATATGCGCTGAGCAACCAATTCCCACAAGCTCCCGTCCGTCCAAAGTAGCTTTTAGCTTGGTAAAAATATTATTTTCCCCGGCTCTTCGCATACCTCCAAAGTTAGCGTTGGTGTTGTCGGCACAAAACCCTAATATCTTGCTTTCTAAGTTATGTTTTTTTAAGACCTCTACAATATATTCGGTAACTATGTCAGACGTTTCTCCTGGCAAATCCTTTACTTCAATAATTTTTACCTGTATTCCATTCTTGTATGAAAAATATCTGACAAGTAAAGGAATAAGTTTAATTTCTTTGTGATTTGAGGCGTCTGAATACACTGATATAAAACTTACGTTTCTCAAATCTTCAGCCAATATTTGATTTGCATAAGGGACAAGTACATCGGTGATTATAGCTTCGCATTTGGTCCTAGAGCATGTGAATTTAGCATCGAAACATGCCTTAATAAGTTTACAGGTACAGTCCATTGATCGAAAAGATTGATTATGCAAAACTGTATGATATGCCCACAAACCTTCAGCTGCAGCTATTTTCTTCTCGGCAGTTTCAAATTCTTTTTCTTAAAATATGATGTCATACTCATACTCGAACTTGCAATTGCTTCTGACACTGCTCGTTTGTGTTTAACTGTTTTTATGTGGTTTTCAATGTCGCTTTTTCCACTATTTGCAATAGAAAACGTACTTCTACATTTTTCACAATATACTTCACTAGGATCAATATTATTACTTTCTTTAATAAACGTATATTTTAATTTTAAATCATCATTAAATACGCACTTTCGTCGTTTTCCCGCCATGATAATAATAAGGTAGTTAGTACATCAGACCACCACTGGCTTGTAGGACGTCGTGGCGGTCCTGCTCATGCGACACCTGACGATATCACATGGAATTATCAGGGTTGCCAGTTCTAATTTTATTATTTTTATTTTATTACTTTTTTTGTTTTAATGTTTTCTAATCTAAAACCAGTACTTTTCGTGTACTGGTTTTGTTTAATGACTAACCAGGACTTATGCACTGAAAACCAGTACTGTACTGGTAAAATCAGTACGAATGGTCACCTTAACCTTGGCTCTTTTCGGTAACGGTGGTTGTTCTATAGAATCGTCAGATTCGTCCTCGCTACTTGGAACGTATTTGTCGGACGATTCGCCAAAGAGATTATCGTCATCTTCGTCAGATAATGTTTCCTGCAATAAAAAATCCCAACTAGAACCTAAACCAAGATTACAGCATCAAAGTTCATAAAATCGGTTACGCGCAAAGATTTATAATTTTTTGTTGAATCTAAACAACTTTTCAACTTTTTACAATCGTATAATAATTATTATCGAATGACAAATCTTTGTCGATTATATTCGATACTACTGCCTATCGATAATAATATCGATATCCTTCCCATCACTTATTACGTCAATGAAATATTTCCGCTGATTTTGTCAGAAAAGTAACAATTCAAATGTAAAATAAATTACAGTTATAAATTCTGACCATTATAACATTTATTTTGTACTCGAAATTGAGAATCTTTACAGCGCACAATTATATAAATAATAAAATAATATTTACCTGCCACAATGGACAGAATTAGTAGTGACGTCACAGTCCCTAATTTAAGGCAACCCATTTAACACTGACTCCAAACAAATGTTATTTCTATGTATTTGTCCATCTGACTATTTTTCATATCAATTATTTTATTTTCCTTTGGAATTTGAAGAGAAAAAGTGTTGAATAACAATTTTGCGGTAAGTTATTAAATTATTGAAATTATTTCACGTTCATTATAACAAAGTGTAGAGCACAATATTGGAAATACTCTACATTTTAGGTTAAGTTTTCAGTTCTAAGTTCAGTATGTAATTTGTAGGAAAATGGTTATGTGTTTTGCACCTGATTGCAAACATTATAGTGAAAAACATAAATGCAAGATGTATCGCTTTCCTAAAAATGCTGTGAAAAGAAAATTGTGGATGAGATTATTACGGTAAATAAGTTATTAATGTCTGCATTTGATAAAAAAGAATAACTTTTTAGGAGAGACAAGAAACCCACATCTAGTTCCTATGTGTGCAGTTGCCACTTTGTCAATGGAGACAAAGAAAACAATCCAACGTTGTTTATCCACAACGAACAAAAACGTTTCCTTATTGTATCACCAGAAAAACGTGTACGTCGCAAACTGTATGTATATATAAGCAATAAACCTACTTGGCAGTAAATGATTTCAAAAATAGTTTCAGAGAAATAGCGAAAGAAATCAATCAGCATGTAGTGCAACAATAACTAACAGCTGCTTCAGTACACACGTATGTAACATACTTATTTTGTAAATTCCACATTAATTAACAAATGTTTTGTAGGGATAATGAATTACAACCTACATTAGTTCAAGCGACTGATGATTCAACCTCAAATGCCAGTGATGTAAAGCCAAAAGTTGATAATGTAGCACTAACGTCTGCTCAAAACTACTTTCTTGTGCAGGAAGTAAATGCTTTGCAAACGAAGCTTGAGCACCTTTCTGTTGCATTTTCATTTGATTCAAAAAAAAAAAATGACAAACGAATTGCAACATACACAGGTTGCCCAAATGAAGCTATATTTCTTTTACTTCATGATTTAATGAACAATTTCAAACTTGAATATTATTTAAAATGGAATGTAGTCAAACTATCATCGATGGATCAGCTATTGATGACATTAATGAAATTAAGATTAAATTTATGTCATGAAGATCTGGCATGCCGTTTTAATGTATCCTCTACGACAGTTACAAATGTAACCATTACATGGATAAATGCGTTACATAAAGTATTGTTTAAGAGAATCATGCGTGATATACCATCTCGACAAAAAAATAAAACATGTTTACCAAGTGCATTTAGTTCATTTACAAACTGCCGCATTATTCTGGATGGTACAGAAGTCTTTTCTAATGTGCCGAAATCCATGGCAAAACAAAAATTAACATATAGTAATTATAAACATCGAAATACATGGAAGGGTTTAATTGGTGTTGCACCGAATGGTGTTATTACATATGCCAGTGAATTATATCCTGGATCAACATCGGACAAATCAATTGTAGAAAGCTGTGGAATTTTAAATAAATTAGATAGAGGAGATTTGATACTAGCCGATAAAGGTTTTTTAATACATGATATTTTGCCTCCAGGAGTAAATTTAAATATTCCACCTTTCCTATATACACCTCAATTTACTAAAGGGCAAGTTCTTCAAACGGAGGTTATAGCAAAAGCTAGAGTTCATGTCGAAAGAGCAATACGGCGAATGAAATGTTACAGCATACCCGATATTCTACCTCTTTCTCTCCTTCCACATGCTAGTTGTGTATTTCAGTTACTAGCTACCTTAACAAACTTTCAACATCCACTACTAAAAGAAGTTGGAGTATTTTGTAAATAATGAATAAAAACACTTTTTAGTGCTATGTTTAGTATGTATTATTATTCTAATGTAAGGTTCATAAATATTAATCAATAGTAAGTTATATATTTAATTTAAGTAAATGTTTAATAAAGTAATTAATATAAAATGACTTTATAATGTGTAAATTAGTTTCCCACTCTATATCTTTATTCACCATCACCGTTACCATTTCATAGGGTGTCCAAAACACAAGAATACATTTTTTTCTTTTAGTCAGGTACATCTGACCCTGAATTTGGTCATAGTACACGTCTTTTGTTTATATGAAAATTCCCTTCTGTTTTATAGATAATATAGCTTTTGTCCTTTTCTAAGACCTCGCTTAAATTGTTGGCCCGATATTTGAAAGGACACTTTACTTCCAACACTGTATCATTATTATTAAACCATCTGGGCTTGCACCTATAAAACCAGATTCATCTAACCATATACCACACTTTTCAACGGTAATACCACTATGTTCAATTAACTTGCAGATTGCTTCTGCTTCATTGTCGCGTCCCCACTGAATGGCTTTAATTCCATCCAAGTTATAACTGCCTGAAATTATAACATGACATTATTATACACACAGAGGTGTTGAAAAATGGTACACATAAATTGTTAACACACCTAGAAGTGTTTTAAATAAAGATGGAGGATATCTGTTTCGTTTACAGGCTTGCAGAATTATGCCAAAACAACTAGCTGTCAATCGATTTTTCTTTACAACAAGCCAATTTTCGTTTTTAGATTGCCCAATAGTTTCCAATTGAATTTCAATAATTTTTTTTATGTCTAAAGCACATAACTTAGACAGATATTCTGTTTTGTTAGTTGCATGTTGGTAAGTTTCCAAAAATAAAATTTCCTCAATGTCGCAACATAGGTCTTTTATTAAAGTATCTTTGGACCCGAGCAGCCAAGCAAAACCTACTGTTTCCGAAGAATTCAACAGTTTATTTTTGAAATCATCTACAATTTCATCCGTAACTGCCTCATCACGAATTGCTTCATAATCTTTGGATCGAGGGTACATTTCTGAACAAGTTGCAATAACTTGTTTGTTCGGTTTTTCTTATAGACCACGTACATTTTGTATTTGTTGCAGAGATATTTGTCCTGGCAAATAGTAACAAAGCAGCCATATGATGGCATAATACATTGCCCTTTGGACAAGAACATTGTGCAGAAACAATATTTTGATCCGTGTTAAAATCGATCTAAAGCATTTTACATAATAAATAATAACCAAGTTATTATTAATACGTTTCACCTTACCACAACCTTATATACTTTTTGTTTCATACTAGCGTACATTTCTCCTTTTAACATGTGTAATTCTTCGTCAAAAGCCGTGCTTTTTATATGACCCGATTCAACAGCATTTTCCTCTCTATCAAGGAGTCTAGAATGTTCTTCAAAAAATTTGCTTATGGCAGCAATTTTGATATAAAATTTTGTTGTCATTCTGGTGAAAATTGCAAATCGCCTATAAATAACAAAAGACTAAGTTAACCTATAAATTTTCACTATTCACGGAAATATATGTATTGAAATCATAATAAATATTATAATATCTTGAATAAACCTAGTTTACGTACTTTCTATCATATATATGATTTTCGTTTACTAAATAATTTATAAAACGCCTAAAAAGTAATTTGAAATATCCTTTATGGTAAGTAACTAACGAAATGTTGATGTGTAGAGTCAACGTTTGATCAGTTGCATATACTGTAGGGGCAGTGACGTCACACTAATGTAGTCCATTGCTGCAACTCCTTTTGTTCTTTTTCGTAAGACATTTTGCCACTGAGATTGATAACGAGAACTTTCCAACAACACTAAGCAATCAGAGAAACAATCTGAGAGGTTATGCATTTACCGACTTCACAAACTACACTAAAATTCTCTCATCCAACATGCACAGACCTGTCGAAGTGAGACACCACATTTGTTGCACGCGGCTATTGGGTCTAATTTCATATGTTGAGGCCGCGTGACCATAAGATGGGTCTCATAAAAAATTTTCAAAAAAAATTATAAAAAACATTTTTTTTTGAAAATAAATTACGCACGATGGTTCTAGACAACTAAAGTTAACCTTTAAAAGAAAAAAAAAAGTTGGCCTCAGGGACCGATTTTTTTAGCATTACGGCAGCCAACGTGTTAAACATATTGACTTTGATTCAATATTTATTAGGAGTAAATAAATTGGTTAATCAGTTTACCTGGTTGATTTTAAAATAAAGATTATTATTAACGCTCCTCGTTTACCCATTTTAAATAGCTGCGCAACTGGAAATGATGAATAACACTATAGGTATATATTCGTATTGGCCGTTGCTATTTGCACGAAATTGACGTCATTGATTGCGGTGCAGTGACGTCATACATTTTCGATTTTGACCGCACTGTCAAAAGAAACGTGCTTTTAGTTTTGCTTTTGTCTATGTTGTAATAAAATTGATTTGAAATTGGTGTAGGCTATCACTACTTTTAATGCGGTTTATTCATTTTTCTGTTTTTAGGTGATATATGGATATCGAAATAGGTCAAACGTTTAGCCATTTTTCAGCGGCGCAAGATTTTATAGCCTCATACGAGTCCTTAAATCATGTGAAATTTTGGATACGGGACTCAAAAAAATCTAAAATCTCAGAAAATACATTGAAATATAGCAGAATACAGTATTGTTGCATTCATGGAGGTGGAAAAAGAAAAAGTGAATCGAGAGGCATCCGAAAAAGTCGGTGAGTTCTACTTTCTAAACAGCAAATTTTAAAATATATCCGATTAATATAATATAATTTTATTTACAGAACTCACCGAATGGGTTGTTCTGCCTTTATTCTGTTCCGAACTTCAGAAAATGGCCTATTTCTTGAACTATATTCTGCTTCAACATATCATACTGATCATGAAATAAGAGAGGTTGGCATTTTTATAACTAGTTAAAATAAAAAATATATATTTTTTACTTTAAAACAATCCTTAATTGTAAAAGCACTTTTTTATAGGACCTGCATGGTAAAAAGTAAATTTTGTATACAGTATTAAACAGTTTATAGGGGCACTCAACATATGAATCGATATATAGCGATACGTATCGAATACTGTGTATTAAGTAGCATTCAACAAACACGATCCATTGATTCATTGAAATGAATTGTTAGATTTTTACGATCTAATTGTGGATTATTATAATAATAATTTAATATTAGTCAAGTGTCTTTGGTATGTGTGAATTCTTGCGATATTGCAGGCTAACATTCCATTAATATAAGTAATTTGACTGTAATCTCATTATATTTAGAATTTACATCAGTTCTACATACATAAAGACAAAATTTACATCAATTGAGACATATCTCGATAACTCAGTTGGTTACAGCGCCACTGTAGCAAAGTGGACGTCGTAGATTCAAATCCTACTCGAGGTAAACTTTTATTCATGTGAAAATGTAAACTTTCACCATAATTAATTTTCAAATTTAACAAAATTGTTTTCAACATCTTTAACAATTTTTAACATTACTACTGACGAAGATAACTGTAAGTGTTATCGAAACGTTTAGATTGATTGTATAACCTAAATATTGAAATATACACCATAAAAAAGCCCAAAAGATAAGTATTTTTTATTTATGTATTTAATAAAATTAATACTGATTTTCAATTGTATTGTTGTCAACCGTAGCAAGGTTAAGTATGTGAAACATAAATATTACAAACAAAATTTGGTATTCAACTGGAACTGAATCGATTTATATCTCAATCGGCAGGTATTATTATCACAATTACGATTCATGTGTTAAATGCCTCTTATATGATTGGTTTAGTATTTTACTGTGCTACAAGGAGATTTCGTAAAATAATGTTAATTTCTAATTTACTTGTTACTTATTGTTAGTTGACAAAATAAAAAATAATAAAACCCTCACAAATGAGTGCTTGTTTCATATAATAAATTTTGCTGTTGAAGTCTACTAATTAGGTACTATTGCTTTCTAGGCTGCATATAAACATCTACCTCCAGTCAGAAGACTTAATATATCGGAAAGGGAAACAGTTTGTGATTATCTAACTGTAGGTGGTAACAGTGTATTGATTCAAAATAAAATGCATTTAGAGACTGGTAAAACCCCATATTAAAAGATATTCATAATATAAAACACAGTGTTAAAACTGGAGCAAACAATGATCTACTAAAAGTTGTCACACTTTTGAGAGAAGAATATGGTATGTCACATTTTTTTTTTATTTATATGTAGTATAGAAGGTTTTTTCAGAAGCTGATGTTTCTGTACTAGAAGATGAAAACAATTCTTTCAAAGCGTTATACTTTTCAACTCCAGCAATGAGAAAATCTATGGAGGGATGGCCTGAAATAATTGCTATAGATGGAACATACAAACTGCTAAACATTAACTTAACTGTAATGCTTTTATGATAGTTGATGCCGAAGGCAATAGCGAAATAATAGGAGTTTCATTGATAAAAAATGAGGATTATGAAACTTTCAAATGGTTTTTAGAAATATTTAAGCAAGAACATTTTGAGACCTCTTTAAAAATTAAATGCTTTATGGGTGATAAAGACCTACTAGAAAGAAACGTAATTAAGGAAGTATTTCCAAATGTGCCTGTATATATTTGTATGTTTCATACATTAAAAACTTTTAAGCGGAACATTACTAATCAAAAGTTTAATTTGACTGCAGATGAACGCACTCTGTCTTTGGAAATGTTAACCAAACTGGTTTACAGCACTTCAGAACAGATATACATAAACAATTATAATTTGTTTTGTGATACAGCACCTTATTCTGTTGTTGATTGTTTTAATAAAAACTGGCACTGCATTAAAGAAGAGTGGGTGCTTTGTTATATGGTGAATGGAAACTTGAGGAATTTTACTAACAATCGACTGGAATCATTAAATAATAAAATAAAAAAAGTTGTACCAAAACATTCTACTTTGGTTGATTTTATAATAAATTTTTTTAAGTGGCTATATTCACATAATTATGAAAGAGACCACATTGTTTTACAATCTCTAGTAGCCCAGAATATTTGTACAGAGATTTCCTGACACATTATGCATTTTCGTATGTACTGGAACAAATAAAATCACGACAACATGTAACTGTATCATCACACCTTATTACAGACAGTACCACCAAAAAGACATATTTAGTTAAATCATCCAAAGGCACTATAAAGGTTACTACTGAAGCATGTGAGTGTGGTAATTTTAATTCCATGTTGTTACCATGCCATCATATATTTGCAATTAGAGAATTGGAAGGCCTTGATTTATTTGATAGTGGTCTCTGTCATACAAGATGGCATAAAAGTTTTCTTATAAAAAATCATCGCATATTTGAAGACAGGAAAACTGATGCAACAAATTACTCAATGGCAAGCCCAAGTTCAGTAAAAATTAGTACCATTTATAATCAAGAAAAAGTTTTAAGTGCTAGCGATAAACGCAAAATAAGCATCATTTATTATAGAAGATCTACTAAATCTATTAACACTGACATGTAATAGTATTTTTGACTATAGAATGCACATTTTAACTAAAATAAGGGATGCGTGGAGATTGGGAACTGAAGTAGCACTTGAAAATGTAAATATATCAAAAATCCTATCTGATAATGAAATAGCATCAGGACACAAAGAACAGCCCTTGACAATTAACGATCAGTTGCATGCATCTAATTCAATGCAGTTTGACGCTGTAAGTACAAACAGTGTAACAGCTAAACCCAAGCATAAACCTATTGTCATACAAGACATCGAAATTTCTGCTTCAGAAGTTACAGTTTTAAAAAATCTGCAGAATTTGGATACTATTCAAGTAGTTGATACAAGTTCCCAAATTTATGATCAAAATGTAGTGGATGAGAAAATTCAACGTGTCCAAATGCCTCTGCCTATTAAAAAAGGGGACGATACAAAATTTAGACAAAACTGTTATAGGATTGCCTAAAACTCGCAAAATTAAAATACCTATCCCCTTTTTAAATAAAAGTAAAGAGAAGCAGCAAGAAAGTATTTTGAGAATGGTAGTGGAAACAGAAAATATTATAAGCTTGGCTGTTTCAAGGAATATCTTATCAAAAGTACCGATTTAAGAAACTTCAAGAATATTCCTATGACCATTTTGGATGATTGTGTATATATAGAGTTAATTAGAGATTTGATTGAAGGAAGTGTATATGATATCATATTAGATATCGTTAATAATAAAAAAATTAGTAATAAGTGGACATGTTTTGTTTGTAAACTAGAATTAGGCATTGTGAGAAATATTAGGTGTGATTGTTGCTTGCAGCGGTACCATTTTAATTGTATAAATCTCCGGTCTGTTCCTAAGAAAAAATATTTTTTTTGTAATTATTGTTTAATTTAGTTTTCACTAATCTGTGTGTCAAGCCACGCTCTTTTATGTGGATTTGGCTGAACTGTACGAGTCTATTGTAGAGGAAATTATTTTCTTTTTATTTAAGATATAAATAGAGGGCTCACCCCCCTTTTTTACAATGCAAAATAGAAATAATATTCTAGATAGAAATCTTATTTTAAATACTTAACATTTCAAGACCAATTGTGTATTGTGTTATATTTAAGTAATAAAATAGACAATATAAAAGATATTTATACATTACAACAATTATTGGATGCAATTACAAAACGTTTTTAATAAAGAAGTTCAAATTATTACAACAGTTAGCTATGTCTACATAAAACCCTTGATAAAAAGTGTTCTATAGTGTAACATAACTTATTGATCTTATCCTAAAATTGACACAGTTTAGAAATTATGACATCAGGGATTTGCAATCAACAACCCATTGTATGAGTTCTGTAAATAAAATTATATTAATCAGATATTTTAAAATTTGTTATTTAAAAGGTAGAACTCACCTGACTTTTTCGGATGCCTATTATTCTATTCTGTATATTTTTCGCCCCTTGATTGATAGTATTATTAACATCTAGAAAATTTTCATTTTCAGTATTTTCTTCAATATACTCTAAAATTATGAAAAATAACCAATATAACTATTACTTGCCAAAATTTATATGATCTGTGTATAATACAATTGTGTAAAATAGCACAACTGTTAATTATATGTGCAGCTTTTATGGGATTGTAGTGTAGAGCACGACGGCGAAGCAAACAACCGTTCCGCGACATTCCTAACACTGCATTATTGAATCTCTGCTCACGGCCAGTTGCTGGTGCAGGGATTGGTGTAATTGGCCAAGGCTGTAGTGGATATCCACTATCACCTACGAATTAAGACTATTTGATATAAATACTAAATATTACATTGGTCAACCATAATACAATAAATTTTACAACTAGAACTAGTCTTCAAATGCTTAATATAGTGTGTAACAGTAACTGTTTACCTTAAAGCCAGGATCGGTTATCAGCATTGGCTTCCAAATGACCTCTAATGTGACTAGTAGTTCAAATTGCTGAGTCATGTACAGAGCCTGGGGCCTGGATACCTTGCATTAATATTCAAAATTTGAAGGTTTGCATTCCAGATCTAAAACTAAATTGTTTTTAGTTACTGGTACCTAGTAGTACTTCTTTTAATAATTACAATTTAAACTGTAAAACTCTTCCAATTATAAAACAGCATTCCTGGAAAATGAGGGCCATTGGTTGGAGGTGCAACAAAACCCACATAAGTAGAATCGATATACCCTATACTGATAACGGGAAATTCATTTGGTCAATTTAAAAAACTAAAACTCAAATTTTAATGAAGTTTTATTAATTTGATGATTTTTACTGTTGTTTCTCGATCAACTCTTCTTCGGTTGTAGGAAATTTCACCAGATGTTCCTAGTATTGTAAAGCTTCTATAACATCATATACACATCTGCTTACTGATGCTTCAGTTAAAGTAATTAGGACGTCTTGGCCTGCACTTTTTTGGTAACACCATTGTGAAAAAAGTGTAATGCACCAATAAACTAAAACAAATATCGTAAAAAAAAAATAGTACTATTATAGGCATGCATTTACTTTAAGTTTTTTAGGTATTCTCATAGTGAACGCAATCTGGTATAAAAGGACCCAATTCCACAATCATATCATGTACATATAATCGTTGACCGAAAACATATATAAGTTTTCAGTCAACGATACAATAATTTCATAAAAACTAAATGTACAACATTATAACGACAGCCAATAACTGAATAACATTACATTTCCCATATTTTATTACCAAAATAAACAAAGTCAGAATATACTTATACTACATTTTTTAGGTTAGTTTATACTTCAGTTTTCCAACCGGCCGTTGCTTTGACATATTTCGATTTCCATATATCACCTAAAAACAGAAAAATCAATTTCTTTTGTTGACAGTAACGTCAAAAATCGAAAATGTATGACGTCACTGCACCGCAATCAATGACGTCAATTTCGTGCAAATAGCAACGGCCATTCGTATTAAGGCTAAGCGCAACCTGATATGCAATGTTGTCATTTTGGCGGCTCACATTGTGTTGTACAAATTACTATTAATATACACGGTATAAAATTTTGGGCAACGCCATCACAAGTGTATATGCGAAACTAAAAATTTAGGATTTATATCAAATGTGAACCACACATAAATTACCAACAGACACATTTCTTTTAGTCGGAGCGAGACGCAACTAAGATTATTTGAGAACAAAAAGATCGGCTATAAAATTAAGGGAAAACAATTCTGAATCCATATACGGGCTCAGGTTTGTCAAAGAGGCTCAGGCTTGTGCATAATGTTTACTATAAATGGTTCAGTTTTGTACGAATATATATATATATATATATATATATATATATATATATATATATATATATATACTATATTTTTTGTCATGTTTTTGTCATACACCTTAATTATCAAAAGTTGTTCGTTTTAATTTCAATTTTTACAGAACACAATGTAAATAATGTTAGCAATTGATCATTTTTATTCAAAAATTACAATTATTTGTTATGAAAATTAAGTTACAATTTTTAAATGGGAAACGCCTACTCGTAATACTTTTATTTTTTTTCTAATTTAGGTAAACAATTACAAAAAATTTTGTTCACAACACATGCGTTGCCACATTTTTGTGCTCTGCCTTACATTTCATCCATTGGCTAACTCCTCGGGCTAAGATGGAAGGCCTCACACTAAGAAATGTGTAAACAGCACGCTAGTTATGAAAAATAAATGTAATTAATCCTCTCTATTACTATGAAACAACAGTAATAGACTAAAGGCAGTGCATGTCTAAAATAGTTAAACTATAATATTAGCTTTCTTCAAATATCAATCGTTCCTGTAATATAACCGATTAAAGTTAAAGACTATAGAGAATATAGAATTAATGGTGTTACACAAAGGCTCAGGTGTAACTATACCAGCAATGTATATCAATATTACAATAAAAGTAAAAATTAACAAATTATAGTAGGAATATTGTTAAATTGGTCAATACTGTTTTCCAATATTTTGGAAATAAATAAAAAATATATGAGATCGAAAAAGATATACCTATAGACTCTACGGAGCTGTTAATTGACTGATCTGATGATGATGTACTTTTCCTTTTCATTAAATAATTTTCTAGCCATAATTCCACAGAGCTAAGAGATCGGTTTTTTAACTCAGAAATATTACTTAATTTAAAGGACAATTCACTCAAAGACGGTAGTCTATTATTCAGAATATAATCTTGAAAATGTGTTCTGTTCATCTTGCGTCCATGGATGTTTTGCCCCACAGAAACGTTTCAAACCTAAAAGCAAGACTGGAAAGAAATAATAATTATAATTTTTTACTAACCTTTGACATGTTGCCTTCTCTTTTTTAAATTCTCTCTACTAGTATCTGAATTTCCTTCCTCATTATTATAATTCATAGATAATTGATTTCCTTGCTTACACAAAGACTTCCCAAACTTCTCTTTTTGTTGTTTCTAATTACATCGTTTGAATTTGTTACATTAATTTGTACGATAGGATGCTGATCAACTATTAAACCTCTTGGTTCACGAGAAGAGTTTGAAGCTAAACAACAATAGTGTTGCAATTATTAACATTTTACAAGAGTACAACATATTCAAAAGATGAAAGATATTAATTTGAAGAACTTCTAAAAACCCTCCTAAAAGTATTTAATAAACTATAGCAACATGTTGCAACAGTTACAATTACAATCATGTTATTAAAACCAGCATAAAAATTAAACCAAATTGTAAGTAACAATAAATTAGCCTAACATGCAACAGTTTGTAAAAGTAAATTTTTAATCCTTTTTCTAAGTAAAAGCAAACCGTGTTAACAAGCTACCTTTTGGATGGAGTTTATCTGTATCTTTGCGACTAATTTCATCTATTTCGTCCATATCTTCAGAATCCGAATCATTCACCCCTTGTATCATTTCCAAAACTTTCGACATGTGTATAATATCACGTTTTTGGACTGGTTGACGGTAAATATTGTCGTGTATATTTTTAGCATGCCCCATAAAATTAGCCACATCTTTTATGGTATTATCTGACAAATCAGGTATTGCACACTCAGTGGCATTCTGTTTTCTAAGCTGCGTTCCTCTTAGCAAATCAGGTCTAATTGCACCACACAAATATGCAAATCGACGTATAAGGGGACATGCTCTCAAATAATGATGATGATTATCTGTAGGTGGAATGCCAAAAACGTAAGGATTTTTGGATAGTACACCAACAATCTCATGTTTGGAAATGATAGCATTAATGTACATTTCGATTTCCCAATCAATGAGTACAGGTACAGCTCTGTTAAGCTTACCTCGAATCTCAAACCGTTTATAGCGTTGTGCAAGTTGGACCTCCTGCTTTGTTAACCCACTTCTTCAGTAATATTTTCTGCAGATTGTAGATTTCGATAATCGCTTATTAATATCCTCTCAAGTTCACCTGGCCAAGGACGATTAAAAACCATCATTGACACTACAGTAAAAGAGGCCTAATTTTTCCAATCATTTAATAAATAATTTCTTAAAGTAGACTTAACTTTATGGATATAGTTTCTTCGACTACGTCTCAAATAAGAAACTAACTTAAAAATGTCTTGTTTAGATGGTATCTGAACTTTCTGTAATTCCACCTTCGTTACTCCGTTTCAAACATTTCACCTTCCACACATCAGTAGCTTGTTTACACAAACTAGTAATGTGTGTTGCTGTAGATGGTGCTGCAAATTTAGATATACTAGAGTCCCAACCAGCAACTTTATGTATAGCTTCAATTACGCCATAGTTCCCAGGAGTCAATAATTGATGCAAAGTCACTTATGGAATTATCTATTTCTTTAGCACAAAATAAAAACCGTCCTATTAATCGAAGCCGTGAGCTAATCATATCATCATAATGTTGATCCCTGTATAGGTTACACCAATGAATTTGCTAATAATATTACCAACAGGTCGTAACGAATTATTGTAACACATTCATCTTCTCTTAATACGGGAAATATGTCCCGTTTCAAAGTGTCGCAGCTTCTTGCATGAATTTGACCAGGAAGAGTACGACCTAGAATCATAACCCAACTCGCAAGGAAACATAAAAATATTTTTTAAAATATTGTTGCAATGTAGCAAAAATGTTTTAAAAATGTCTTAATGGCCAAAAATACGTTGCATTTGCAATGTTTAAAAAATATTTTTGCTACAATGCAATAATATTTCTAAAAACTTTTGAGCCATGTTTTTGAAATATTACAAACCCTTTGTTAAATTATTCATTGTTGTCCAAATTTGTATTAGATGAAAACTTGAAAACTCAAAATGGGGTTGGAATCTTTAATCGATGCTAATAAAACTCAAAACCTTCCCCATGAAATTCTGTTTTAATTATTTCAGAACAAACATAAGAGTCAAATTACTTTTATGAAAATAACTTGATATAAAAGAGGCGACATGTTTCGACAATATTAATACATTGTCATCATCAGGCACTAAAAATAATAACTTAACTAAGTAAGAGTTGACAATATCAAGAATACCTACTTAAAATCTAATTCAGTAGAATAAGAGGCTATACTGCTGTAGTCATAGTAATGATTTAAAAAATTTTTTTTTTGCTAGAAAAACACAAATTGTAATTGTAGACAAGATTAAATATACTTACAAAATATCGAACCGAAGTACATTATTAAATTTATATGAGAATTAAAATTTGAAAGGTGAAGGATAACTTGAATTAATCATCCTGGTAAACAGAAGGCACAAAGAGCTGAAGGCTCCTTTGTCTTTAAGTTAACAAATATTCTGAAGAGAAGTATTCATAAAAAAGGGGGGGGATTGGTAACCAAAATAACTGAATCAATACCAACCTTAAGTATTGACAGGTACAAGGTAAGTCGAATTTAAATGGAATCAGCATCGATTAAAGATTCCAACCCCATTTTGAGTTTTCAAGTTTTCATCTAATACAAATTTGGACAACAATGAATAATATTACGGTTGACCGAGCTACTATGGTCCAAAACTTTTTGAAGCTTAACATAAAGTTCAAGAAGATTTCACTTAAGATCTGGTTCAACAGCATGTGTTTAAAACACAATTTGATTCCAAAATACATTCAACTTAGAACTAACGTCAATAATCAGAGAGCTTACAATGCACTACATAAAGGACAAATTCATTGGCTGAAGAATGAAGTCAATCATTGGTATCAGGAAAGAGATAAATTAAATTTTCAACTTTACTTATTACACATCACAATCACTAAACATCTCCATAATTTAGAATTAGACTCATTATTAACCATTACCAAATATAAGGTTATAACTTCTTCTCTAAATGTCGTGATTGTCATTTTTTGTCCAGTTACTGCTCTAAACAAGATGTAGGGGAGGTCCGGCTACAGTGGCCACCTTTTCATGTTTTGTCTTCAAACTTTGAGTCTTGTATAAATTTTGTATATCTATTTGCCTAGGATCGTTCATTACACTTTCAACATTAACTATTCAGTACTAAAACTCAAATATTTCCTGTAATTTTTGAGTAAAATTTGTTTTTGTAAGTATATACAAAATGGCCACTGTACCCTCCATGTAGGGTACAGTGGCCCTATGTTGTAATAGCTGGGTGGCCACTGTTCCCTAATTAGAAATTAACAAGAAAATTGGATTAACAAAATAAATACATACAACCATTGCTTTAAAAGTACCTATAATAATTTTAAGTGGATATTACATCACTAAATGCAAAAAAAGAGATATAGCTAAATGATTTTCAAAGATTAATTGACATTGTACAAAGAAATATCAATGGCAAATCTGTAAGTCGTGCTTGTTCTGGCCGTTCCTCCGGATAAATTTGGATCAGGTAAGTGCAATTCTATGTCTTTAAGCAAAACAATACTTGCATCTTCAACGATTGGGAAAACGAACGCATTACCTTGCTTTCGTAGAAAATTAATTTCATACTTTTGGTTACTAATTTTCTTTAATACCTTGCCCACGTAATATTTGCAAGTCTTTTTTGTAGGAAATTTGACCAAGACAAAGGATTGTGCGCTAATGTCACTTAGATCTTTAGAATCCTTTACGATATCATCAATTTCTTCACACCAATCAACATCATCGGAGTCTGTTAAATCAGATAAGTTCATATCATCTTCCTCAGAGCTCGATACATCGACAATCTCTCGTAGTTTGGGCTTTTTAACAATTAATTGATGCCTATTTTCGTCTAAACATTTGCGCTTCACCTCAGCTGCGTTGTTTTTTCTCAGCTTAGATGCTTTATTATAGTTTTCTACTCTTAATCTTTCGTAAATTGGAGTATCCGTCAATACCTCCGTCGATTTCTTTTTCCCTTGAGTGTTTAAACCTGGTTTCATGTTTTTCCCACAACTGGTACTTGGTTGGAATTCTTCAAAACTGGCGTTAGGTTGGGATTCTCCTAAACTAGTTTTAAGTTGGGGGTCCATCTCAGGAATGTCAGTTACTTTTGAAGCCATAAAATCGTCGTCACTGAATATCATATTATTGAAGGGGAAAATGCCCGTTTCTTTAAAAGCAGATATGCAGTTCTTCGCACAAAATGCCAGTGGATATGCAACCCCTAAAAGCTCAGCGATATCATAAATTACAATTCTTTTCCCGGGATTATTAAGCAGCCGAGTTTGACAAGTGTTGCTATAATATTTTTTCAGAGGACCATACACGCATTTATCCAACGGTTATAGTTTGTGGCTGGTGTGCTGCGGGAGTGTCAGTAATTTCACATGGTTTTGTCGAGCCTTTTCTATAACTGCCAGCGATATGTGGCTTTCATGGTTATCCATTATTAAAATTACAGGGGCATCCGCAGATGATTTAGCATGATTGATGAAGTGATTAAACCACTCTGCAAAGATATTGGATGTAATCCAGCCGGACGGAGAAGCCGCTCCAGTAGTTCCCGGTGGCGAATTTTGATCATATGGTGTTTGAAATACTTGCGGGGAAACACTAGTAATGGAGGAATGGTATTTCCCATAGCGTTTATAGCTCCCACCATTGTTACGAGTGTACCCCTTTCGCTTGAAGTGATCTGTCCCACTTGCCTTTGGCCTTTAGCAGCTAAAACCTTTCCGGGATTTTGCACTGTCGTTAACGCTGTTTCGTCGACGTTGTAGATTTGACAGGCATTTAGTTTATATTTTTCTATAAGCCCCTTTAAGTTTATGAAAAATTTATCAACCACTGGTTTATTAAAGCCCATAGCCCTTCCCAGAAATGGTGCTTCCGCTGTTCTTACAACAATGTCTTTGCTCCTCTGAATAAATCCCGTAAACCAGTCTTTTCCCGCAGTTTGATTTTCGCTCCAAGGCGTCAGAATATTTTTTTTATTAGCAATTGCCAACTCATAGGCCAATTTACGGGAGTTTTTGGGCGTCAAACCGTTATGTAAATTAGCCATAGTTTTCAGATATCTACACAAATGCTGCTCCTTTTCACTAGAAAAAATTTTTCTAACTGTATAATTTGGGCACATGCGTGTACTATCTTCTAAATCGGGATTATTCCAATTTATGTTTTCTCTGGATTCCCTACATTTTTTTATATATCTTCGTAGCGTGGTGCGAGGAATATTGTAATTAATGGCAGCTCTTTTGGTAGAAAAACCTCTTTCAAAAACTGCATATACTGCATTTTTCATGCTCTCTTCACTGGTTTTTCCAATGCCAATATTTTTTAAACCTTTTCGTGGCATTACTGCAACCTCTGAAAGAAACAAATATAGCTATAATATGAACATGCCCTTAATACCTGCCTACTACAAACAATCGATATAAAAACTGACGCAAACAAATTTAAAACCGATTAAAACCGGTACCTAGGTATATAACAACAATATAATAATAAATGACTAGTAACATTATGATGAATATAGCTATATTTGTTTTAACAATTTCAATAATTATAATCGGTTTAAAAATATGAAAAGCGCAGTGGTCACATTTTTTAAGTGTACAGTGGCCACTGGTTTAAAAATATGAAAAGCAGTGGCCACTGTATCTTTATCAAACATCGTAACCTAAAATATTAAAACTAAAATTCTTACCTTTTCCAGTATGAAGATAATACCTTCAAGGACGACACTTACACCTATTAACTGCAAAGTACAAAAAACAACTTTTAAGTTTATTGGGGAACACTTTAAATGTGTATTAAATAATAAGTAAAGACTGCACACTAAAGAGTAAAAGACTGCACACAAAGAAAATTCACGTGTTCCATTACTATACTTAGCAACAACTGAATCATCGATCGTTGAAAATAATTGCTTAAGGTACCTATACACACAAACCAGATGTCAGTGTTGTCAGATATTCCACTAAAATTTTACGAAGAAGTGGCCACTGTACCAGCATGGCCACTGTAGCCGGACCTCCCCTACGCATTTACCATAGCGGCTCCCAAAAGCAATTCCACCGCTATTTTTCTGTACCATTTTATTCCCTTTCGCAAGGCTGAGCAATATGCTTTGATTTGATCCGATAAATCAATAAAGGCTTTACATGCATTATAGTCAGTAACTACATCAGTCTTTTCTGCTTCCGCATTACGCCGTGACCGCACTGTAATTATTTGACCAATGTGCTTAGCAGATAAAGTAAGAACCGCCCTTTTGTCTTGCCATTTTGTTATTACAACTCCAGTATTACTCTCTTGACTGTACGATTCACCCTTCTTTAGCTTTTTGTTTATAACGTCTTTCGGATTATTTTTGCGATTTTTTCTTAGCGTACCTACTAAGTGAGTTTTCCTCTCTAGTAACTTGTGGGCTAGCTCCATACTTGTGTAATAGTTATCTACATAGATGCATCGCCCGCAGTTCAAAAGAGGTTCGCACAGATTCATAACAACACTCGTTGATACGCTTACTCCATCTACTTTGTGCTTGCCACAATAGATTTTCAAATCGTAGGTATATCCTCCTTCAAGACATAATTTGTATAGTTTCACGCCGAACTTGTGCCTTTTATTCTTAATATATTGTATAAAAGCCAGCCTTCCACGAAAAGGGACAAGCGTTTCGTCAACGCATATCTGCTCTTTGGGAATGTAGAATTTTTTAAAGTTTTCTCTTAGATGGTCTAAAAGAGGTCCAAGTTTATGTAATCTGTCAGACGTATTAGCTGTTTGATTATCTTGAAAATGCCAACTCGCCAACAACAACTCAAATCTGTTGCGCGACATCACACCTGCAATTTTGTTTAGATATATTTTCTTTTTTGACCAATAGTCTGCCAGTTTTGGAGCACGAAATAAACCCATCCAAATTTGAAGACCTATAAAAGTCATAATTTCCTCAGAGTTAGTATCTTTCCACTTATTTATTCGGGACCACTTTAATAGTGTTGATTCTTTTTTTTTTGTGCGACGAAACGATTGGTTTCTGCCACCATATTATTTACAACATTCTCATCAACCATTAGCTTGAAGAAAAAAACAGGAGACTTATCAATATGTTCATATAAAGCAGTTACAACACCACTTTCAGGAATGTCAATCGGAAAATACTTGAGGTATTGTCCAGTAACTTCTTGCCACATCAGTTTTCGAACAAGTTCCTCATCTTCATCTGAGCTGTCGAGTTGAAATTGATGAACAACCGCCTCTATGGTGTCTGAAACTGGATCATTTTGATTTGCTTTCTGGAAAGACAAAGAATCATCAGTTCTGTTAAGAAGCTGTCTCGGAAGCTGCCTACTAGAACCTTCCCCACTATCATCAGGAAATGCTATTAATGGCTCGTTGCTACCTTCCGAGCTATACGAGGACGATGAATGCAAAGATCGGGTTCATATTCATCTGAGGAAGCCTCAAAAGGATGGAGCAGAAAGCATTTTGTCTAATATCTTTTGAAGACGTTGCTGTTCTTTTCCAAAACTATCCATTGATCTTAAGAAATAAACCATAAATTAATTTTTGTAATACTATTTTACTATAAAATCTTACCTTGGTCAATAAAAGCCGCGAAAACACAAATAACACAATGTACAAATATCCCTAGCTCTTTACTGTATCGCTAACCGCAAAAAAATGTTAATAAAAACACGAAAAAACAAATATCATAACACACAAATATATCTAACTCTTTACTGTACCGCTAACCGTACAAAAATGATAATAGCAACACGAATAGACAGGTTATGTTTTGAATCACGGATGATTCACACGACCTGCCCTAAAAAAATTTTCTGCGAGGCCACGTGAGACACACTTGATTCACCGCAAAAACACGATTATTGACAGGCATTGAGAGTTAGTAAAAAATCATGTCATCATTTGTATGATTTTGAAAGCATAATAAACAATTTGTAATATGTGGCACAGGGGGCGAAAAATACTTTTGTATGGTGGCAGTTAACGTGTTAAGTTATAAAATTTAAAAAATGTTCTTACCTTCTAACCGTATGTCGTCAAAAACTAAATATTAAATCATTTCTTTATGTTGTGAACACTGGAAACATTTCAGTTGAAATATTTTAAGTTGGTAGTTAGGCTGGTAATAAATAAATAAATAAAAAATATATATATAGAACATGTAAAGTTAAGTTAGTGTTAGTATTTTTTAAGTTTGTACAATGTTTTATAATAATAAATAAATCCAATAAACAAAAGGTTATGGGTACAGCCGTTTAGTAAAGTTTAGTAAAGTTTAGTAAAGTAAAAAGAAAAAGAAATGGCGGACGAAGAAATAGCAAGCATACAAAAGCTGTCCGGAAGTGAAACGTTTCAATTATGGAATTTTCAGTTGAAGATATTTTTGAAAGCAGCGAATTTATTTTCGGTAGTGGATGGAACTACGAACTACAATGAAATACAAGACGACAAAGAGAGGATGGCATTTGATTTAAAACACGCCAAAGCTCAGAAATTTATTACACTAACGATTGACAAAAAGTTGCTGATTCATATTGTAGACTGCACCAGAGCAAAAGAAATGTACGATAAACTAACAGAAATTGTCTCTATGGCAAAAGTTTTATGATTTCAAGTTCGATAATAACGTCGACATAATGAGCAATGTCAGTGAATTAAATTCGATCGTTCACAGATTAAAATCCCTGGAAGAAACCGTGAATGATAATATGGTGGTTTCTAAAATTCTAAACAAATTGCGAAGTGAATATAGAATATTAATCATAGCCTGAGACTCTACAGAAATTAAAGAAAGAACGTTAAGAAATTTAATTTCAAGGTTAGTATCGGAAGAAGAAAAATTGAAAAATGTGAATGATACAAACTCTGTTGCATTTAAAGCTGAAAGAAGATCTGATAAAAATTGTTTCAAGTGTGGTGGAACGAATCATATTGCAATGCAGTATAGTAAATTAAAATTACACTGTGGAATTTGCAACAAAAATAATCATTCAGAAGAAAATTGTTATTTTAGACAGCACAATGTTTCAGTTCATAAGTTTTGCAACATATGCAATAAGAATAACCATGATACAAGAGAATGTTTCTATAAAAATGGAAGGCGATGTTTTTCAAGCAGAAAACCAGTGTCCAAGAATGAAGTGGAAAGGTATAATCATGACAAATATAATAAGTTTCAAAGAAATGGGAATCAAGATGAGAGAAATGGTCATCAAAACCGAATGTATCACAGTAATTTTTCAAGAAGATTGGAAGACAATATTAAGAGTCATACAGAAGAAAGAAAGATTTGTTTTAATGCAGAAACACACGAAGAGTCAGACGAATTGAAGATTGCAAGAGAAGAAAATACGTTGGAATTCATAATAGATTCAGGATGCACCGATCACATGGTAAAAGATAAGAAATATTTTAGTGAATATTTAGTATTGAAAAACCCAATTAAAATTTATGTAGCTAAAGGTCAGAGTTCAATAGAGGCAGTAGGGGTAGGTTAAATTGAAGGTATAGGTAATGTCAATAATGAACAAGTATTTTGTAGCATAACAAATGTTTTTCATGTACCAGAATTAAGTCGAAATTTATTATCTGTTAAGAGACTTGAAATGTATAATTTTAAAATTAACTTTCAGAATGGCAAAGTAAGTATTTGTAATGAGAATGGTAAATTGTGTCCTGTTGGTTATCGTGACATATTATATAAATTAACAATAAAAATACCAAAGCCAGAATGTTTAATAGCTGAAAAAGAAAATGAAAATGTGAAATTATGGCATAATAGGTTAGGACATGTTTGTAATTCTTATTTAAAAATAATGGCTAGAGAGGGTTATTTAGAAAATGTTCAGTTGAAAACAAAAGCCGATGAATTAATATTCTGCGAGGCATGTGTAAAAGGAAAAATGAGTAGAGAACCACATAGGATAAGAAAACGTAGTAAAAGAATATTAGAAATAATTCACTCAGATATTTGTGGGCCAGTCGATCATATTTCATACAACGGTTATAGATACTTCATTACTTTTATTGATGATTTTTCAAATTTCACAATGGTTTATTTACTTAGAAATAAAAGTGAAGCTTTTGTAACAACCTTTTTTGATGGTTGTATTAAAAAATATTGAAACGCAGGCAGTATTTCAAGTGCGTTAATTGAACCCCCCTATCTCAATCTACTGATGAGTCAACGGCACTTTATTTTATACTTTAACTACATTATTGTTATTACCATTTGGCGATGATTTAATTTTTTTAAGGTTACAAGTGTTAATACAATTTAGTTAGTTTACACTTTTGCATGTTTCAAAGAGTATTTCAACTTGACATAATAAATTCAAAGGTAAGATAGGTACTTTACGTTGTGATAATGGCAGCGAATACATCACAAATGAGTTTACTAATTTTTGTAAAGCTAATGGAACTCAAATTAATTACACAGTACCATACAGTCCTCAACAAAATGGCAAAGCCGAAAGAATGAATAGAACATTGACTGAAAAAGCTAGGACAATGTTGTATAGTTCAGCAGTACCAAAAGAATTTTGGAGTGAAGCGATTTTGACAGCGACATATATTTTAAACAGAACTCCCACAAGTAGTGTTACAGGAGGAGTAGTAGCTTCTGAAGTTTGGTATGGTCATAAACCTGATATTAGTAATCTGAGAATTTTTGGTTGTGTAGCTTATTCTCATATCCCAGATCAGTTAAGAAAAAAACTCGATATAAAAGCGAAAAAATGTATTATGATGGGTTATGGTGACACAGGTTATAGACTATGGGACATAAATGAAAGTAAAATAATATATGCACGAAATGTAAAGTTTAATGAACATCATTTTTGGTACAAAGAAGATTCATCAGAACAGAAACTAAGAATAATAAATGACGATGATAATGAAAGTATAAATGAGTATGAGGGTGTAAATGATGATGTTGAATCTGAAAGTGAGATTGAAAATGTAGTAAATGATGATATAAATGAACATGTGTCTAGACAGAGTAAGAGAAATGTAAAATTACCAAATCGATATCAAGATTTTGAAATGTATTTAGCTTTCAATGCTATAAATTACGTTGAAGACATTCTGAACAATTTTAAAAAAATAGAACATAGAGCTGATTGCAGAAAATGGAAAGCTGCTATAGACAAGGAATTGAAGTCTCTTGAATAGAATGACACGTGGGAATTAATAAATATACTAGATAGCAAAGAAATTTTAGATTCTAAATGGGTGTTTGCTTATAAACCGTTTGAAAAAATTGAAAATGAAAGATATAAAGCAAGATTGGTAGTAAGAGGATTTGCACAAAAGAAAGTGTTTGATTATGGTGAAACATACTCACCTGTAGCTAAACTTGCAACAATTAGATTGCTGTTTGCAGTTGGAAATGAAATCGGATTTATTTTTGAACAAATGGATGTGAAGACCGCATTTTTAAATGGAAAAATTAATAGCGAAATTTATTTATATCCACCTGAAGGAAAAGATGTTGAGTTTGGAAAAGTTTATAAACTGAAGAAAGCTTTAGATGGTCTAAAAGTATCTGCAAAGTCATGGAATGAAGAATTTCACTCATATATTACTTGTGAAGGTTTTAAACAATCAGATAATGATTTTTGTTTATATATTAAGAAAGAAAATAAATTTATTTATCTTCTTCTTTATGTGGATGATGTAATCATAGCCAGTAAATGCTCTAAATTAATTGAAAATGTAAAAGGGAATCTCAAAGCTAAATTTGCAATGAAAGAAAAAGGCAAAGTTGAACAGTTCTTAGGATTTAGAATAACATATGACATAGAAAAAGGCATTTTGCAGCTAGACCAGGAAATATACATTCAAAAACTACTGAGAAAATTCAATATGGAAAACTGTAAAGGATCACTAAATCCAATTGAACCAAAATTAGAAATATCAGAAGTAAATGAGATAAGTAATGTGCCAATGAGAGAACTAGTTGGATGTTTAATGTATTTGGCATGTTGTACAAGACCAAATATTTCATATGCAGTTAATTATGCATATGCAGTCAATATCAGGACAAACCAACTCAAGAAATTTTTAATTACCTAAAAAGAGTACTTCGTTATTTAAAAATGACCTCAAGTTACAGATTGATATACGAACGAGGAGGAGATTTTAAACTAAATTGTTTTTGTGATGCAGATTGGGGAAGCAATAAAGATAGAAAATCAATCTCAGGATTTTGTTTCAAGTTTTCAAATAATTTAATATCTTGGATGGTACAGAAACAACATTGTGTGGCACTTTCGACAGCAGAAGCTGAATTGATTAGTTTAACACCTTGTATTTGTGAAGGTATTTGGCTTAGAAAATTATTACTTGATTTTGATATAAATTGTGAAATTACATTGTTTGAGGATAATCAAGCATGCATTAAATTAATTAAAAATCCAGATAATAATAAACGAGTGAAACATGTGGACATTAAATTGAAATTTGTTCATGATAACATTGAAAATAATAATATTAAAATTGAATATATTGATACAAAGAATCAAATTGCTGATATATTTACTAAAGAATTGCCTGTAAAAAAGTTGCAGAAAATTATTGATGCATTAGATTTAAAAGCAAAGATTAAGTTTGTTATGTTAAGTTTAAAGAAGCTGAGTGTAAAGATTATGAAGTATGATATTGTATTTACTAATAAGCAGTTAGTTGAAAATAGAAGATTATGCAGTTTCCAGTGAGGAGGAGTGTTGTGAACACTGGAAACATTTCAGTTGAAATATTTTAAGTTGGTAGTTAGGTTGGTAATAAATAAATAAAAAAAATATATATATATAGAACATGTAAAGTTAAGTTAGTGTTAGTATTTTAAGTTTGTACAATGTTTTATAATAATAAATAAATCCAATAAACAAAATTGCAGCTACCATCACAATTTCACTTAACATAAAGATGTTTTGCCATACGAACTAATTCCCACTGGGTAAATGTAGCAAACTGCATTTCTTTTACTTGAAATTTTGTTTGTGCCAACTTGCCCACTATGCCATCTTGCCCACCTTTCCCCTAAATTTATATGTAGATAAACTTAACAGTATCACAGACAAAAAGTTTTTAGTCTGTGATAGTATGTAAAAGAGGAAATCCTATGACCTCTTCCTTATGTGGCAGCACAAAATATTTTGCGCAAATATCTTTAATTTGAAATATCTTTAAATCAGGCAGTTTTGAAAGATTGAATATCCCTAGATTAATACTTTTGCAGGGGTACTTATAGAAAGGGGCTTTTATTAGGTACTTTTGTCCCACAATAACATATGTATCAATGGCAGTACAAAATGCTATATTTCTTACCAGAATTATTTCACCACTCTTCAATTTACAGCAACTGTTGGGAGTTGCAATGGAAAGGGTAAAAGAATGAAGTGTAATTTTTTTATATTGTGGATTAGAACAAGTACGTAAAAGAGGCCCATTCTGATGTGCAATAAACATTTTTGGTGTATCACATTCTTGAATTATATTTATAGGTTTCATAATTTTCACTAATTCTATTTGCAATTTGTTGCAAGGGTGCACTTTTTGCTCTTACCGTTTTTTTAATTTGCTGCATAAAATTTTCAAATGGAAAAGCAGATATACTATGTATACCTACTAAAATTAGGTATTTTATTTATAAAGTAACTTGCATCGTCTACCAAATGAATCAGCCCATGAAAATTATGTGTGATAAAATCTTTACTATACAAAATTTGGAAAGTTTTAACAAAATGAATTAAAAGAGATTTTGCATACTGCCTTTGTTCTGCATCCTTGCAACAAGATGGATTACACAAAATTGCAATCGCCACATGTAATGTAATAAAATTATCATATTTTTCTGTATCAAAAATATTTTTTAAAACTACAGGGCCAAAATACAAAAGAAACATTCTAAATTCTGTACCTTTTCCATCTGAGAACCAGCCTTAAATCCCTAGGTTTTCTTACAAAATCCCATGGTGTATATCTAACAAACGATAACAAACTACTGGAAATGTCTGAAATGTTCCTATGTGAGAGTCTGTATGGTAAATCACCCGAACACCATGTGGAGATTACTGTTCTCATTACTCCCAGGCATACTAAATGCATATAATCCAAGACAAAACTGTGTACAAAATCTAAATGTGGTAATCGAACTAATGCAGTTTTATGTTGTCTGTACGAGATATCACTCCAGTTAATGAAGTCTTCATTGGACCTTGCAGCACAATCTGTTTCTAAAAACACTCATTTATCGCTTCTTGTTTCACCTATCACTGTACAACGAGTACACGAAGAATAACCACCATGTCTTTTAATACCCAATACATCACTCTTTAGCTGGAGCATTACATACAAAGCCATTCTTACAACTAAATTTGCGTTATTAAATGAAAAACCGTTTTCAATTAAACCAGTGCATTCACTTACAAAATCTTCTAAAAATAGTGCAGTACTACTAGGTTTTTGTAGCCCGTAGTAAACTCCTGGAAGAAAAAACTTTACCTTTTAATACTCTTATTGTTGCAAAAGAAAACAATATTGGAATAACTTGTCCAGGGGAACTGTTAAATAGTGGCAAGCCATCAATATTTATCAATAAATCTATTGTATTAATAATTGAATGTGGCGTCAAATTACTTAAAATGCTAGTAAGTTGTCGTTTTAGTCCAACATGAACGTAGTGTCCAGGATCAACAGGTCTACATGGAAATGTACAATTTATTTTCAACAAAGTTCTTCCATCGGAGGGAAGATTGGAAAAACAAGAATGCTTTTTTAGCCCTGCAAGTAGCAAAGAAAGAGCAGAAGTTGTACAATTTGTTCTCAATGTAAAAATTTTTGTACCATTTCAAATTCTGTATTGGTGTCAGGAATAGAGACATTCATAATACTATTACATGCTGCATTGCCTTCGGATTCTGAAGATGAAAAATTTAATATGCTTGAATTTGATGATGAACTTTAAAATGAATGATGGCTAGAATTCGAAAAAGAAGCCGAAATTTGGAGATCATTATCATGTAACTTATCACTACTTAATGTTTGTCTAGATGTTTTAATAGTATTGTAACTAATTATTTGATTTTTGGGCAAAGTTACTGTTTTAGCATCATCTACAATAGCAAGATCAACTCCTTCATCGTCAGTATCTATATTCTCCTTCGTTTACTCCTGTCAGAAAGTGATTTAAAAGGTAATCTCTTCTTGACGTTGTTTTTTATTTAAACTGTAATGGGAAAGACCTAATTATTTTTACTGTTTTAAAACATTCACATACAAGTGTATTTTATCCTTCATGGACAATTACCAAATTATTTACAATTAATATGGGTAACCTTAATCAGATCACATTAGACTATTTTTTGATAAGGTTACATACGTTACTATAGGTGTCTAAAACATGCCCTCTTAATGCTAATAATGCGCATTTCTGTTAGGTTTCAGTAGTTTTGTTAATCTAATCTAAACTAGATATCTCCAGTAACCTACACGGAACAGATCTTGTTATTTGCATACTTATTGTTAGGATTAAGAGGGTAGGTTTTAGCCGCTTGTCTTTTATTAAAATTTAGTAAAAAATATGTTATAACATCAAATTATTTGCCATTATATCAAAAATTGCTTAATTTCTAGGGAGGCGGAAGCACAAATTATACTTACATGAGTTTTTTGATGTTGTTAAAGTTGACTTCTATAATTTCAGTCTTTCTACCTACTCTGTAGCCTCAAGCTTTTACTATTGTTTATGCTAATGCTTTTACTAAACTACTTTATAGGTAGGGTAAGGTGGGGTAACTGCAGCTACAAATTTGCAAAATTGAAATTAAAAGTACCCACAATGCAAAAAAAAACGTTTCTGAAACGTTTTAGAAACATATCTTTGAAACATGAAAGATCTCCGAAACAGCGACAGAAACGTATCATACACATAACATAGATGTTTAATGTCCGCCTTTAGAAACCTAGATTTGAAACAACACAAAAACGTAACATTGAAACGTTTTATATAAGTTTCTTGAAACATATCAGAGAGTGATATATTGATATGTAGGAGAAATGAGACCTTATAAATGTCTCATTTGTCAATATTTGATATGTCACAATTAAACGTATCATATCGATACTCCAGTTCAACACTGTAACAACTCCAAAAATTAAGTTTTTGAGTTCAACCTACCATGAGATACCTAATATGATGTTTATACAATTTCTACATCGTAACAACTGTTACTTCACACTAAAATTCATAGATGGCATAGACTGTGTTTGTGATAATATTAGTCTCTGCCCATTTGTGAAATTCTAAACTGTAACAACTCAGTTGTTACTTTGTTGAACTTGCATTTATAACTAATTTCGCACCTAACGTATTTGTTGCGTTTACTGTGGAGAGTTCTTTAAATATTTTAGTGAATAAAGAATGGGAGAAAGGGGAAAATTAATAGCAAATCTAGGCATACGTGCCTTTAATATGGAGCAGAATGAAACTGTGGTAAGTTTTTTCATATTTACTTTGGTTTATTTGTTGCTTTGATAAAACTAACCTAAAATTATCTAAACAAAATTATTTTTCTAGCTAAATACTTCTAAAACCGAACAGCAAGTAGTGACGCTGATTTACCTTCGTGTTCACACGGCGATTTTACCGCTAATTTACCTACTACATCTGGCATTGATTCTAATATATCTCCGCTAATAAATTTTGAGGTTTCTTCTATAAACAAGATTATTAAAGTAAGATACACAACAAAATTTTTAGGTTTCTTCTTGTAATGCATACATGATTTTAGAATTATGAAAGTGAAACATCGATATCTGAATTCGATATTAATCAACAGGATTTCGATAGTGATGATTCAGTGGCTGACCTAAACTATGTTCCAAGTAGCAGTAGTTCATCGAATGACGAACATATTGTGCAGCAGATATCTGAAATTGATCATGAAAAGGATGTCAGAGGTAAGAGAAAGGAAAAACTTACAAGAAAGCGGATTAGGGCACCAGAAACGTGGACAAAGAATTTACAAAAAATGAAACGAAATTCCGGATTTGAGTACGTTTCATCAAGGGGTAAGAAAATGTGCGCAAAAAAATGAAGGAGCCATGTAAAGACGGTTGTAGACTAAAATGTTATTCAAAATTTACTGCTGAGGAACGGGAAGAAATTTTTTCTTCATACTGGAAATTGGGAGTAAATTTACAAAGAAACTTTTTGAATAGCTGTCTGTCGTTTATAGATCCTCATTATCGTAATCCTAAGCAAGACAGTTGTCGTTCTAAAAACCTTAAATATACGTTTTATAAAGATGCAGTCCAAATTTAAGTATGCAAAACTTTTTTTAAAAATACTTTGAACATCAACAATAGAACAATATTTACAACCATGCATAAGAGAACTGATAGTGGATTTCTAGAACATGATAAGAGGGGAAAACATGGAAAGCAGAAGAGAATAGACGCAACTGTACTACAAGATATTAGAAACCACGTAGCATCTTTTCCAAGAGTAAGTTCACATTACTGTCGAGCAAGAACTAGTAAAGAGTATTTGGATGGAAGTTTAAACTTGGCTCACATGTATAGGCTTTACAAAGATAAGTGTGTACAGGAAGGTAAAGAAACTGCTAAGTATTCTATGTACTCCAAAATTGTGAATACAGAAACCAATATTGCTTTCCACATGCCAAAGAAAGATGAATGTGGACTATGCGATAACTATAAGAATTGCACCGAAGAAGAGAAGGGAAAAATGGTTCAGAAATATGAAGAACACATAATAGAAAAAGATTTAAGTAGGGTAGAAAAGCAAAATGATCTAAGCAATGCAAGTGTATCCGTATACTGCTTTGATTTACAAGCAGTCCTTCCCTGTCCCTGTGGAGAAATAAGTACTTTCTACTATAAAATGCGACTTGCTGCTTATAACTTTACAGTTTTTGACGTACGAGATAAACGAGGTTATTGTTAGACATGGAACGAAATGGTTGGAAAGCGAGGGGCAAATGAAATTGGAAGCTTTTTATACAATTTCTTAGTAAACGAAGTAAGGCAAACTAAAGACGTTATTTTATATTCCGACAATTGTGTCGGGCAAAACAAAAATAAGTTCATCTGTACCATGTACCTTTATATTATACAAAACCATGAAAATTTGGAATCGATTACCCATAAGTTTTTAGTAGTCGGCCACACCCAGAATGAAGGCGATTCGATGCACGCTACTATTGAAAAAGAGAAAAAGTGTGTTTTAAAAGGTGGATCCATTTTCGTGCCTGCACAATGGATGATGATAATAAGAAGTGCAAAAAAAAGTGGAACACCCTATAAAGTTACAGAAATTGAAACAAGTGAAATTTTTGATTTAAAACGGTTGTCTAGCGACATAGGGAAAAATTATGTTTTGAACAAGGATAAACAACGAGTCGAGTGGAAAAAAATACGAATTTTAAGAATCCAAAAAAGTCACCCCAACTCACTTTTTTATAAATATTCGTATGAAGATGATTTCAAGGAGATCATAGTACAAGCGAAATTGAAAAATAGCCTGAGAACACCAAAACCTGATGTAGCACTACAACCAGCTTATAAGAAACCACCACCCATCAATGCAAAGAAGAAAAAGCATTTGCTCGACCTTTGCAATGACAATTCAATAAAGTCTCCTTACTGGCCATTTTATAAGAATATTCAGGCAGACAACGACCATGACTCATCTGATAGTGAGGATGATGAGTGACGAAATATTGCGATTCAAAAAAGAAGTTACTTGCAATAATATTTTTTCAGTTTATTTTTAGAAGTATAATTTTATTTTATTATTGTTTTTTTACATAAATCAACTATGTTATTATTCATATCAATGAAATAAACATTTGTGTTTAATCAATACATTACTTTTATTTTATGCTTTAAGAATTTGGTATAAACCATAATTTTAACACATATTTTTTGTTTATTAACTCTGTTCAGTGACATAAATTATAAATTCAACAACGTAACAACTCTATCAAATTTCAACAATTTTCAAAACTATCCTTAATGTAATTTGGGATTTAGAGTAAGTGAGTTATGAATGTAATATTTATCTCGAAATTTATTTAGATCTATCAAAGCGATACAAAGATATCATAAACTCAAAATTGATTAGAATATTCAAGTGGAGATTCCCAAAAAACTACTTTTTTTAGTTGTTACAGTGTTGAACTGGAGTATCGATATATGTTTCAGGTGAAACGTATCAGAGTATAAAGAGTATAATATTGGCATGTGGAAGAAATGTGCCTTTCTAAATGTTTCATATGTCAATATTTAAAATGTTGGGTATATATCACAATTGAACGCCTCATAAATATTTCACGTGAAACATACCAGAGTTTAATAAATTGGTATGTGGAAGAAATGTGTCTTTAATAACGTTTCATATACCAACAATGGAAATGTTGGGTATATATCACAATTAAACGTTTCTTCTATGTTTCACATGAAACATACCAGAGATAATAAATTAAAATATGGATAAACGTTTCATATGCCGATATTTCAAATGTTGGATGTACGTTACAATTAATAGATTAATGTGTTTCACAAGAAATTAAAATTGAAGAAGAAATGTTTGAATGACAAGATTTCAAATCTTGGATATAGAGCCAGAGGTCACAGACTGGACGATTCGTTCATATATATTTAATTATATTTGATATTTTAGTAGTATCATGGTTGTAATAGTTTTCTTGTTTAGTTGAAAGGGTTAAAAAACCAACAAGTAAATTTTTTATATATTATAATTACGTACGTTTCGGGAAATTATGTCAATTGACGTATATTACCTTCTTCAGATTAAGTATCTATTGATATAAGTCTTCTAGTTTAAAATCTAAAAATTTTAAACTAGAATATTTGTATTAATAGATACTTAATCTGAAGAAGGGAATATACGTCAATTGACATAATTTCCCCTAAACGTACGTAATTATAATATATAAAAAATTTACTTGTTGGTTTTTTTAACCATTTCAACTAAACAAGAGAACTATGATAACCATGATACTACTAAAATATCAAATATAATTATCAATTCTCATAGTTCATGAATTTAAAGGAAACTTTTCCTCCTAATTCATATATATTTAACATGAAACATACCATGGGATAAGATTTGAGATATTCGAGAAATGTGATATTAATCAGTAAAGCACAAATTGTGTCACTATCACTTTATTGACAGTAAAAACAAATAATAGTATTAATAATAATATAAGTAATACGGTACACGTAATATATAGTATAAATAATAATAATAATATTAAAAAATATAAATGTAAACACCTACACTAAATACCTATCTAAATATTAGAAAATCTAAATTAAATACAATCAGCTGGTATGCTTTTCCGGCGCAAGTCTTAAGGACGCTTGCTGAAACCACAACTTAAGCATTCTTCAAACTCTGCCTCCTTCATTTCAACAAAGTTGACTTTAATGCAGCTAAAATTAAATTATTTCACATAGGTACACCAATTTAACTATAGATTTATCACATTAAATACACAGATAAGATACTAAGTCATTTATATATCTCAAAGTATTGAAACTCTTATGCAGAATTTTTTTACTATCTACTATTATTTCTACTTGATTTCCCTCCAAGTTCTCATTAAAAGCTTAGAATTAGAAGTCATATCAATAGAGTAGGTGACAAAAATAAAGTTATATTAAAGTAGAAAATAAATATTTTTTTGCTCACTAGATATTTAAATTATATAGTTCATTCAATAGAAATGACAAAAAATAATGGATACTTTACAATAGCGATGCAGGCGATGCTCTGAATTGTGTAGGATTCATATGTCTAGCAAATTGTCAAAATTCATTTTTAACTATTTTAGGTTTTCTTATGTCTGGTCATGTAAAAAATGTTTTATACAACCTGTATAGAAATACTCATGAGTTCATGTGAACAATATTTTGTTGAAAATTTTGACAATAAGATTTTTGGTCAGTATGTGCACGCACCTAGCATAATTCAAAGATACATAAAATTGATAATTTAGTAATATGGTTCTATAAAGGTTTTATAAATTGGACAAGCGAATAAAACTGCGACTGCAATTCTGAAACAAAATGCCATAGTATTGCAATAACATTAAACATTAACATTAAACTATTTTGCTTGTAGATACTTACCTAAACTTGTTCTAGTTGGACTGGAGTTGTCAGATAATAATATATTTTAGCATTTTACTTAAGATTAACTAAAATAATTCATCCTAAGAGAATGAATTTTAGAGGTACGATTTCGTCAGTTTGTCAAAATAGACTATTTTTTGCCAATTACCTATCAAAAAATGAGTTAAATGGAAATAATAATTAGACATTTTCAAAAACAAAATCTTAGTTATAGGATAAAAAAACTACAATCATATTATAATCTTTTCATTAAATATATATTTTTGATTTATAGATGTAACACTTTTTCTTTTATTGGATGTATTTTTAATATAATAAAATTGATCTTACACGTGGCAACAACGCTTGGGTTCAGATTTGCTAGTACAAATACCTACTTTTGTATATTACCGTTCAGCTCTGTATGAAATATACAAATGGTTCAGACTTGTACGAAATTCCAGTGACAATATACGCCATTTAAATAATAGAGGTACTGAGAGTATAAAATTGATATTAAGGTTACGTGGGTCGCAAAAATGAATAATCTAATCTAAACATGACGATGTACTCTGTATTTCTGGTAGGTTCAGGATTATATGGAACGACGTATGGTTCATATGTATATATATATATATATATATATATATATATATATATATATATATATATATATATATATATATATATATATATATATATATATATATATACACACATCTTTCTATCAGTTCTGAGCCAATTGATATTTCATACCATACTGCTACACCTATTTATAAGCGAGGTATAGCAAAATGATGTGCATTTGTGGACATATATGTGGGGTGGGAGAACCAATTCTGGAATATATACACAAACATTTATATTATTTCATGTCGTATATCAACATGTAAATAGGATTATACTGAGCCATTTGTACTTTTCATACCAATCTGAACCAAAATATATTCGTTTGGGTACTTGAAGGGTATAACTTGATCCTGCACAGAGCTGCCAGATTTAATACATACTATTTCCCAATTTATGATATGCTCACATTGAATGAAGATACATGCCCTTTGCTGTTGCTGGGTTGAATGTAAACAGGTACTAAATTTCACCAATAAAACTTACAAATAATAGGATACCGTTTAAATATATTCTTGAATAGTTTATACTCATATACAAAAGATGAAAAAACTTTTTTTTGAAGAAAACAAAGTACTTCTTCATCTATAAGTCTTAAAATGACTGGAATAGAAGGTTGGGACCATTTTAAAATAATTATATGACCTTACCTATTTTCAACTACACAAAAAGGAGGAATAAACTTCGTTGCTTGATTCATAATCGGAAATAAGATTCCAGAAAAACAACTGATCCTAAAAATATCTTTTCTTTTAAGCTTTATTTTATGCTTATGATTAAAAAATGAGAAATAAGATTTGTGCACTTCAAAAAAATAAGATTTAGTATCTTTATTACTTTACTTTGAATCATGATTACAAAATTCAAGTGAAAACTACAGACTAAATTTTCGGCAAACATTTTCTTCTAATTTCTATACGTAACGAAAAATAAGCTGCTTCAGAAGTGTTTTAATTACTTAGTTAACTTATAGATGTTAATTTCATACCTTTCTTCGTGTCTTTAATAGAGTACTCAGTATTTTAAATAAAGTTAATGCAGACAAATGATGTTTGAATTTTAGGATTTAAATAACACTTTGTTGTTTTAAAGAAATAGTTTTATTAAAAATTCGCTCAGCATTACATAAATTAAAGAAGTGATGAATAAAAGTAATTAGTATAATATAAAATATTATGCTGTATATAACACTCCTTACTGGAGAAAAAAAATAAAAGTTAATTTGTTTTAATTTTGATATCTAACTTCAGGTGAACTTTTTTTTATGGAAAGTAAAAACTGGAAAACAACAGATAATATTCTTTTTTTTTTAAATGATAAATCAACCTACTACATTTTTTTTGAACCATATATATGGATTGACCTTAGAATTGTGGTTATGTTGGAGCAGATAGCTTTCCAGTATAAATGTTATACACAACAGCTTTTATAGTAGTCCATTTTCTATTTTCATATAGACCCGGATGAAGTTTGACAAATTCAATAATTTCCCTTTGTTTTGGAGAACGCTTATTTTTAATGTGTTCTAGGAAATAGTCTGAAATAATTCTCTTCTGCTCAAGTGACCAGGGCTGGTTTTCAACGATATTTCTTTTGAGTATCCTCTGCCGTTTATGAACTGGAGCAAGATATTCTCGGTTAATAGGCTGTGCATTGTCTTCATTCGAATTTTCAATGCTTTCCAAACTAATTTTGTCTTCTATATTACATTCTTCTGTTACAGGAGTTAAGTCAGTATCTATTTCATCTATGTTCATACCCTTACATCTATCTAAACCTCCATCTGTAGCAAGCAAAAGAAGCTTAGATATTTTCGCTGTCTGGTAGGTACTATCGGATAATCTATAAAAATCACAGTGTGCTTTAAGCGTATGTCCCATGAACTTTGAAAGTTGCTCCAGATCACTTTGCGAAAATTGCAATAGTTGAGTTACTGTGGCTAAATGCTTGCGCAGTCTAGTAGCACTAATACTTTTTGGATTTTGTGCACCACACCTCAGTGCATATTTATGTAAAACTTTCGTTCCATCGAGAAATGTTTTCCCGTCAGTGTGGAAGATATAATCGTTATCTGAAAAATTACTTCGTAGTTTTATTAAGAAATCGAAGTGTTCCTTCATTTTCGTCGAAAGCAATAAAATAGGAACACCTCTTCCTCTTTTACCTTTGACTACGATTCTACTGCAGGAATTAAGAAGAATTTTCTCGATTTGAGTAAGGCAGTTTTCAAATTCATTCTCGTGAATGCTTAAATTTACTGATTTATAAGTTTCAACCTTAAGTTGTGCTACTTCTGCTGGCCGTCTTCTATTGATTAAGATGATCTGAGCATAAATGACCTCTTTCAAAGTATTATACGCTACTTTATTCATTCCATCTACTTGCAATTCTTCAAAAGACGTCTGAGCTAGTGACTCAAAATAATTTTTAAGTTTTTTCAGGTCTGATGTTAAAGGTAATAATTCTTGCTTATTCCATTTTTTTTCGTTTAAATTTGTCCCAGCTTGTGCAGAAATTTCGTTCGCCCATTGTGACTCAATGAGGACTTTCAAAATTTTTATTTCTTTCCTTTGACTTTCTGTATTTGGATTTTGTAGGAGGTGTATATATGCTAAGTCACAACATTTCTTAATTAACGTTCCAAAATTAATAGCGACTGTAGGAGATTCATATATATCAGTTTCACTATTATATTTACCAATTTTATTAACACAACTGACAATGATGTTAAGAAATGATGGACGCAACAGATCTATTAACTCTTTAATATCACTATTTTCTTCCTTGGCATACTGTAATAGCTTGGCCAATCTTCTCATGCTCTGCCGTACAATATCTAGATTTCCTTTACTTCGTCTACCTTTCAAATAGGAATATGCGTATTTACTAACCAAAAGGTCTTTTTTTGCTGTTAAAGTTACAGCATCAGCTCTCATACGCGGAAACAGCTCCTTTTTCAATAATTCGTCATGCTTGTAACATAAAAGCAAAGCAGTTTGTCCATCACTTTGAGCACTTTGTCTCTTTGCATTAACCGATTTTGGTTGGCTGTTGCATTTTTTGGTGTGCCTGTACAAACTTTTTTTTTTTTAGAAGCCGAGACAATGTGGAAGAAAATCATTAGCACATGCCATTTTAGCGGATTTAATTCTTTTAACAGGTCTCAACTGTACACCCGATCTATTTTTGAGATAATTGCCTCTTTTTCTTAAGTTGTTCATTGCTTGTCTCTTTTCCTTATCTGTATATGAGAGTATTCGTTGAACTTCAGTTTCATTTGCATGCCATATAGTGAGATATCTTGAAAAATGGGAAACATCCTTTTCGCAATAAAAGCAGTAAGTTCTTTTATCTTGATAATGCTTTGTAGTTGTATATTCCACATCACCCTGTAAAAATAGAAATAATGTTATGTGTAGGCTCATTTTATTAATATATTGTAGGTATTTTCATTTTACCTGTCTTTCACGTGATGGCATACATTCATGTGATGAACTGTTATTGGTATTATTTGAAGCATCATTGTTGTGATTCTGGAACACAAAGAACATGCACAATCTAAGCATAAACAGAAACTGGTAGTCAGAAAATTTTTACATGAGAATTTATTTTTACAATATATCAATTTGATTACTTCACTTTCAATAATTAGTTTTTGAAAGTTTCCAAAAACTTACAAAAAGACAGAAAATCGCTTACTATCATCCATTAACATTTTGATCATGATCTCTTTCAACATGTTAGATATCTGTATTTTTCGGTTCGCAATTAGACGCATAACATCAAGTTGTAACATCATGTAAGAATCATGTTACGATTCAATATAATGTAATACATTTGACAATATTACCTTAGAAGAATATGGTTCAGTTGTTGAGGAAACTACCAAACACTGGGCAGGTCCATCATATTCTTGAGATGCTGAGGATATTATCTTGTTATTTTCTGTTGTGGGAAAAGTATCTGAAAGGTCCTAAAAATATTTTGTAAAGTTCTTTAACATGTTAAAACATTTAGATTGATGTACTACGTACATTAATGGATTCATCCTCAGATGGTAAAAAATCGAGATCAGCATCTGAGTTGTCAAATACCGAAAACCTTTCAGTGTGACTAGAACAGGAATCGGATACACGACTAACAGAGGGTACACTTTCCTCATTGTCTATTTCTCCCGGCTGATGCTGTGGAGATATTGGAGTCGATTCTTTAACCGAGAGTATATGATGATAATTATCTGAATTAGAAATTTTTGGCTGCGCTATTGATATTTCATTCTGATTTTCTTCAGGAAATGTCATATAGGAAGAATTTTGAAATAAGTTTTGTATTTCTGTTGGACATATCTGTAATGAAGCTGGTTCTTCAATTAATACATTTCCAAGAATCTTAGAACTGTCATTCAAAGTAGTGCATTTGAAATTGTTGCTATCCAGATGGTTATCGGAACTTATCATACAACAAGAATTTAATAATGTTTCTTGTGTTTTTAGTGACTTTACTGTATCGGCAGCCATTATCCAACTTGAAACTTTTTCATTAAACAATGGAGAACTGTTCCTTGCAACCACGAAATTAACAGACTGTTTCATTTGCTCTGTTTTTTATTAACATCACTTCTTACTGGAACCAGTTTAGTATTTGATTTAGGAGCCCAAATAGTGCTGTTTTCTTTAGATTGTGGTTGTACTAGTGAATTTCCTATAAATTGTAAAAACATGAGGGTTACTTTATTGCAATCAAATCTAGGTGATTTAACTGAATAACTCGGAACCAGGCTTTAATAAATATACTTTCTAAGCTTTGAAACATATTAAATTGTGACTGATTTACCTTTTAAAAGTTGACAATGTGTCGGTTATGCAAAGTTCATCTGATGTGAAGTAACCACGGTTTTTGTTTAACAAAAGAATGATTCATATTTTACGTTAAAGCGCCATTATAGGATAAACATTATAAATTTATTAATCAAAAGTTTGAGTTTTCATTACAATACTTTCACATCATAGGGAATCTCCACTACATTTAAATAATTTAGGATATTAAACTATTTTAGCGAAAAACAAAGAAACGTTTCGATTTTTTTACTTAGAATGGGACAAGTGGCCGCCGCCAACTGGCCGCTGCTAATTGACCGCTGCCGACTGGCCGCCCGGACAACTGGCCGCGGGGACAACTGGCCGCCGGGACAACTGGCCGCCGGGACAACTGGCCGCCGGCGTCGGCCGCTACAACTAAAAGTTTATTAATAATATACTAGCGAATACTTCTAAAAAACGTAGTCTTGTTATTTTAAAGTATACTTATAATTTCACATATAATAATAATAATAGTTGTATGAATAGAACACTTTAAGCATATGACAAATGAGTTTCGGGGTAAAACTAATTGTCCTTTGTCCTTTAGCAATTAGTGAACGGCAATAAACATGCCATTAACATTCAACAATAACGGCATACCGATCGCCTAAACTACTTATTTGTGAAAATGTTCCGTTAATCGTTATAAAATAAAACCTTAGATAAATTAGTATAAATTAAAAAACTTATATTATTTAGATGTGGTATACATACATGCGTTAATTGTTAAATTGCATATTATGTAAATATTGTAGATTTATGCACTTTGTAAATATTTTATTAGAGTTATTACTTCACTGTCTGTTTCTTTCTTTTCAATAAATAAAACTACCCCTTTGCAAGTATTGGAAGTCAATTGGTACCGGCGCGGCTGCGGCCAGTTGTCCCGGCGCCAGTTGTCCCGGCGGCCACTTGTCTCGCGGCCAGTCGACAGCGGCCAGTTGGCAGCGGCCAGTTGGCGGCGGCCACTTGTCCTAGACCGTCTTGAAACACCCTGTAAAGGCATTGAAAAAAGGCCAACTTGTACATTTTGTATTGCAAAAAACTTTTAAATTCGTGGGTGCAACAAATCATCCTTATCCCTATCAAGTCCTCTCTAACTTCCATCTTTTTAAATAGTACCACATTATTATATTCTCATGATAATTTTGCTCCTTTTACAACTTTATCACTCCTTTAAAGCCACAATTCTACAACCCAAAAGTCTGTTCGCTGTGTCTAGACTTGGTGTTAAAAGTGTACACCCATCCTGTTCGTTATTTCGTTGCAATGAAACAAGGAATAGGATCGGTGTTACACCTTCCCATGATGTACACATTTACATCATGCACTTTTCACTTTGAACACCAAGTGTAGCAAGTGTAGGCACGGCGAACAGACCTCAAAAATGTATTTAACATAACTTACTAATGTGTATTACTTTTCCTTAAACAGCCTCTTCCCCTACTTACATTCCCATCCCTCCCAACTTTAAAATTCATAGCTTTATAAGGTTTGTAAGTAACTTGTTTCAAATTACCTTCATATAATTTAAATCATACATATCATAGGAATCCTTCGACATACAAATACGCCCATACACAAACATCTTTTCGTTCAATCTTTCTTTTTATAAGCGTATTCGTTTCTGGTGATTTAACTGATTTAAATCGATTAAAGCGAATGGAACTCGTTCTTTTCCATGCAATCAGTTACCTCCCACTGCTTCAAACTGATCACAAAATCACTTGCCAGTGATTATACAAAAGAGGTGGTGCGGTTAAATCAGTTTATTTAATTCAATAAACATAACCTGTAAATTATGAACAATTTTTATTTATTTATTGGAATAATGATTTTAAAGATTAAATTTTGCATAAACTCGGAATTACTTATATTGGAAATACCATATTCAGAAGAAAGCTTATGCTATAACTTAACGAGTAGGTAAGTAATTTATTATTTCCGCACTTAGAGTATTTTATTTTAGACAATGATGATTTCACACGAAAATATATCCAAGAAATGCATTCTACCGGACAGTTACCAACAATTAACGAAATTTACCAGATTTACCGGATTTACGACAATGATGAGTATGTTTTTGTAGTGATGTTACCGTATTTTTCATTGAAGTTTTAGGACAGCCAATAAAGACGATACACAAGAGACATTAGTTCAAGTCAATTCTGAAGAAGGAATAGATGAAACAAGCAACCAAACAGAGGAGGATCGTGTTATTTGAAAGAACGAAGAAATTTTAGGTTTAATTGCTGCATATGAAAACCACAAAGAAAATTTTAATAATGCAAAGAAAAGAAAGCATGAAAAATTGAAAAAAATGCAAAATCATGTGAAACCAAATGGAGAAACTTAATTCGCACATACAAAGTGATCAAGGACAATAAATCCAAGACAGGAAGAGGAGTATCACGATTTCTCTATTTTGACCAAATGGACGAGATATTAGGGAATACCCCATCAACATCATCACCCCACACTGTAGCAGTAGGCATTAAGATGGCATCAGCTGAACAAATTCCAACATCCGTAATGTCAGAACCTACATCTTCTGTAACGGCAGAGTCAACATCTCCATCAACTGCAGCGTCAACATGCTCACCAACATCGCCACTAACAACACCAAAACACAAACAGAAATACGTCAGTCCATTAGAAATTTATTTAAAGAA
Source organism: Vesta saturnalis (assembly GCA_036346205.1). Taxonomy (NCBI): domain Eukaryota; kingdom Metazoa; phylum Arthropoda; class Insecta; order Coleoptera; family Lampyridae; genus Vesta; species Vesta saturnalis. The sequence continues at coordinate 55,853 of JARFJB010000574.1, read as the reverse complement.
AAAAATGGAAACGCACGAGCAAAAACTGAAGTTGTTGGAAAAAGAGTGTGCCGATAGAGCTGAAAGGAAGAAGAGGAAAGTAGACCTTTTAGAGAAAAAAAATGAAATTGAAGAGAGAAAAGTATCAGCATTTGAAGAATACTTAAAGATATTAAGCAAAAATGACATCATAAAATAAAGAGTTTATTGTAAAGTTTCTATAATTGGGGAAAATTAATAAATTTATATTTACAAATTTTCATCTACTATTGTCATATCTTCCCCAGGATCGTTATGCAATATACAAATATTGTGAAAGATACATGCAGCTGTAGTACATTTAACAATAAATTTAATATTAATATTATCAAATTTCCGTAATCGTCGAAATCTGCCTTTTAATAATCCAAAAGCATTCTCAATACATATCCGTGTTCATAATCATAAATGTGCTGTTGATCTGTTAAATGACCATTATCCTTAATGGGCGTAATCAGCCATGGTAATGTGGGATATGCAGAATCGCCAAGCAATAGATATTTATTGTATACAGGAGATTCTATTCCTAAGGTACTATATAATGGAGATTTTCGCAAAACACGGGCATCATGGATTGAACCTGGTTCACCACAATATACATCTAGAAACACTTTATCTCCTTTTAAAATGATGCTGTGGTAACCTTTACGATTACAGTAATCGGCTTGATGATCCTTAGGACGACATATTTCGATATGTGAACCATCAATAGCTCCAATAACTTTAGGGATACTTTTTACCTTGGCAAACTTCTTTTCAATATGTACACAATCTTTTTCATTAGGCCATTGTATAAATGTATGCATTTTGTCAACAACAATACTTGCAACTTTCGCAATTATTTTGTGTGCAGTACTTTCTGTAATACCAAATCTATCTGATATTTGTCTATAAGTTTCTTGGTTTGCAAGATACCACAAGAAAAGGAAAACACTTGCTTCTGAAGATATCATTTTGCGCCCTCCTATCACATTTTTTATTTCAGGATGTACCAAATCTAAACGAAAACAAAATTTAAGAAATTGGATATTACACAGTTCTAGGTTTACCACGTTTTACTTCAAATGCATTCAATGTTACACGGAAATGTTTTCTAAACTCTTCTTCCGAATACATGGGTATCACTGCTGATACAAAGTTGGACACTCGAACTTTCTTACTGCTTTTTTGAGCAAGGAGGTAAGTTTCAACATCTGAATCGTCAGAACTACTAAATCCCTCTATGCTTGAATCTGTACTTTCACCCATATTATCATCCCCCTGATCCTATAATCAAATAGAAATAACATATTCCTTTAGTCATTCATAACATTACTTCCAATAAGAAACATTCCAAAGGTAAGGATTCCATAATAACCCAGCGTCGTTGAATTTTTACTCAATGCCAGTGTCTAAGTAATAAACAAATTTTATGGAGGTTATGTACAAACGCATTCACTTTCTTTAATGCTTTACCGTTTTTTTGTATCCATACAAGTGAACTGATTTAACTGAAAGGGAATGTGATTTTACAATTACAATAATCACCAGAAACGAATACGCTTTATATAGTAACATTATATTTCCAGTACACTATCAACTTGTGTCAATTTGATTATTCAAGAAGTTTACTTTTGAACTATTTTTATATTTTACATACCTACTTTAGGTGCGTTCGGGTTTGTGCGCGGATCGATTATTTTGCTCTGAATCGTTCGGAAATTACCTCTAGGATCAAATCTGCATCGTTCGGTAACCACATCTAGATCAAAAAGGTTGCGCTCTGTTTGCTCCGACTTTTTAGAGCGAGCTGGCGGATCTGAAAAACAGGTGACTGAATAAGTAGGGTTAGAATCAGTTGTTTTGCAGTTTTAACTTTGTTGTAACCTGGTTGTTATAATGCATCCTGAACTGCTTCTTGCTGTAATTAATTTCTCTAATGAAATGATGTTTAATGAAGAATCGGATGAAGAAGAAAACCCCTCTCAAAACCTGCATTTAATTCCAAAAGTTCCAAACTTTGTGGAAGAAATTGTTCCTCAATTTCAGTCTCATTATTTTAAGCAGCACTTTCGAATGCTGCCTGAAACATTTCAAAAATTATTGGGGTACCTAAATCAGATAAGATCAAATGAACACAAGTGCCTTTATGGTCATCCCGAAATAAATTTGAAGAAGCAGTTACTAATTACCATTTGGTACTTAGCAAATTTGGAGAGCCTAAGGTAAGTTGGGTAAGCATTAGGAAAATGTGCAGTAACTACCAAAATTTCCTTTAGATCAGTGGCTTCCAGATTTAACGTAAGTAAATCCACATGCTGGGATATCCTGCAGAGAACCGCACATAAATTATTGGAAGTTAATCGATTGTACGGCATTGTACGGTGGCCTACTGAGAACGAAGCTCTAGAAACAATGTTAGTGTTTCAAAGAAGAAGTTCTATTCCTGGTGATATCTGTTATTCAAAATTTTTTGATAATTTTTTTAATGTTGTAGGTATCATTGGTTGTATTGATGGAAGTCATGTGAAAATCATAGCTCCAAAGGACAGTCCAAATTCATATTTGAATCGGAAAAAATTCCACTCCATTTTGCTACAAGGCGTCTGCAATGAAAAAAAATTGTTTATTGATATTTATGCTGGTGAGCCAGGATCGCTTCATGACTACAACGTATCACAACACGATCAGTGACATTTTACAATAATGGTCATTTAGTAGGTGATCTTGCATATAAATTATCGACAAATTTACTAGTAGGCTTTAAGAATTTTGGCAATATAACTAGACGTGAAATAAATTTTAATAAGAAATTAAATTTGTGCAGGGTGGAAATCGAAAATACTTTTGCCTTACTAAAAGGCCGTTTTAGAAGGTTAAAATTTATGGAAACTGTGAGATTAGACTTGATTTCATTGTTTATTGTCACTTCGGCAATTTTACACAATGTATGCATTTTAAATGATGATCTACCTCATGACATCGTCAACCTTAATGACGAAATCAAAGAAGTACGGAGGATGATGTAAATGATGTAGGTATTAATGAAGGTGTAGATAATAATGCAGAAGAAAAACGTAGAAACATTTTATACAATTTGCCTTTAGATTAATAAAAATAATATATTGTACCCATATTTTTACAAAATATAAATATGTAATGAAAATATGATACACTATAATTAAAAAATCAACCTAAAATGAATTCTTATTACTAAAACACAAACAATAAAAAAGATATAAAACCTACACATTTGTTTACATTCTACTTTTCTTTATCACAAGCACAACTGTTGCAATGCTTTGAATCGTTACATAATTTATCTGCAAGTTTTTGAAATATATTTAAAAATCGGTCCTGACGTACCAGTTTTTCTTTGTGCCTTCTTTCATACACACTTTCGACTGGTTTTCTTTTTAATGCTTTATTACTATTAGATGTGGGGGTGCTGCACCTAGATGTAGATGGTGAAGGCGTATTGTTTCTTGAAGTTTCACTTTGAGTAGAGTTTCGTGAGTCTGTCTCTGAGAATCCTGTTGAAACTACAAAATATTTTATAATATATCAAATACATGTACATTCCAACCTTTTAATCCTCTGAAGCTACTGCATGTAGCCACTGCATTTATTTCAGGTTTATGAAACAAAATCTCATCCATTGAAGTGTAAAATTTCCAATATTTGGTGTCGTTACCTGATGTGTCATTGTACTTCTTAATGTTTTGTATTGTTTTAGTAACCCTTCCATTTTGTGTCGCATTGTACTCCTGTAATTGTCATTCCTACTACTTGGGATAAATTATTCGCAATCTTATTCCAGACAAATTTTTTAATTCCAGAATTAAATTCCTCGTTAAAGTCTTTATATAACTGTATTAAAATGCTTGTGTTATCATCTGTCCACAATCTCCTGTCTTCCTTAGGTATATAAATTGATTTTCCAGTACGGATTCTTGAGATTCGTGTATAATCTCTACTGTTTGTACTTGGTGGGGACAAACTGTTGCGCAATGTTTATTAACATAGAACTATCTGAAAATAAAATTAGTCTGTAGCAAAAGTAAACCTATTTGAAATTTCATTAAAAATGCAACATGCCCCAATGATTCTAGTAACATTACTTCCAATAAGAAACATTCCAAAGGTAAGGATTCCATAATAACCCAGCGTCGTTGAATTTTACTCAATGCCAGTGTCTAAGTAATAAACAAATTTTATGGAGGTTATGTACAAACGCATTCACTTTCTTTAATGCTTTACCGTTTTTTTATCCATACAAGTGAACTGATTTAACTGAAAGGGAATGTGATTTTACAATTACAATAATCACCAGAAACGAATACGCTTTATATAAACATTATTTTCCAGTACACTATCAACTTGTGTCAATTTGATTATTCAAAGTTTACTTTTGAACTATTTTTATATTTTAATACCTACTTTAGGTGCGTTCGGGTTTGTGCGCGGATCGATTATTTTGCTCTGAATCGTTCAAATTACCTCTAGGATCAAATCTGCATCGTTCGGTAACCACATCTAGATCAAAAGGTTGCGCTCTGTTTGCTCCGACTTTTAGAGCGAGCTGGCGGATCTGAAAAACAGGTGACTGAATAAGTAGGGTTAGAATCAGTTGTTTTGCAGTTTTAACTTTGTTGTAACCTGGTTGTTATAATGCATCCTGAACTGCTTCTTGCTGTAATTAATTTCTCTAATGAAATGATGTTTAATGAAGAATCGGATGAAGAAAAAACCCTCTCAAAACCTGCATTTAATTCCAAAAGTTCCAAACTTTGTGGAAGAAATTGTTCCTCAATTTCAGTCTCATTATTTTAAGCAGCACTTTCGAATGCTGCCTGAAACATTTCAAAATTATTGGGGTACCAAATCAGATAAGATCAAATGAACACAAGTGCCTTTATGGTCATCCCGAAATAAATTTGAAGAAGCAGTTACTAATTACCATTTGGTACTTAGCAAATTTGGAGAGCCTAAGGTAAGTTGGGTAAGCATTAGGAAAATGTGCAGTAACTACCAAAATTTCCTTTAGATCAGTGGCTTCCAGATTTAACGTAAGTAAATACATGCTGGGATATCCTGCAGAGAACCGCACATAAATTATTGGAAGTTAATCGATTGTACCATTGTACGGTGGCCTACTGAGAACGAAGCTCTAGAAACAATGTTAGTGTTTCAAAGAAGAAGTTCTATTCCTGGTGATATCTGTTATTCAAAATTTTTTGATAATTTTTTAATGTTGTAGGTATCATTGGTTGTATTGATGGAAGTCATGTGAAAATCATAGCTAAAGGACAGTCCAAATTCATATTTGAATCGGAAAAATTCCACTCCATTTTGCTACAAGGCGTCTGCAATGAAAAAAAATTGTTTATTGATATTTATGCTGGTGAGCCAGGATCGCTTCATGACTACAACGTATCACAACACGATCAGTGACATTTTACAATAATGGTCATTTAGTAGGTGATCTTGCATATAAATTATCGACAAATTTACTAGTAGGCTTTAAGAATTTTGGCAATATAACTAGACGTGAAATAAATTTTAATAAGAAATTAAATTTGTGCAGGGTGGAAATCGAAAATACTTTTGCCTTACTAAAAGGCCGTTTTAGAAGGTTAAAATTTATGGAAACTGTGAGATTAGACTTGATTTCATTGTTTATTGTCACTTCGGCAATTTTACACAATGTATGCATTTTAAATGATGATCTACCTCATGACATCGTCAACCTTAATGACGAAATCAAAGAAGTACGGAGGATGATGTAAATGATGTAGGTATTAATGAAGGTGTAGATAATAATGCAGAAGAAAAACGTAGAAACATTTTATACAATTTGCCTTTAGATTAATAAAAATAATATATTGTACCCATATTTTTACAAAATATAAATATGTAATGAAAATATGATACACTATAATTAAAAAAATCAACCTAAAATGAATTCTTATTACTAAAACACAAACAATAAAAAAGATATAAAACCTACACATTTGTTTACATTCTACTTTTCTTTATCACAAGCACAACTGTTGCAATGCTTTGAATCGTTACATAATTTATCTGCAAGTTTTTGAAATATATTTAAAAATCGGTCCTGACGTACCAGTTTTTCTTTGTGCCTTCTTTCATACACACTTTCGACTGGTTTTCTTTTTAATGCTTTATTACTATTAGATGTGGGGGGTGCTGCACCTAGATGTAGATGGTGAAGGCGTATTGTTTCTTGAAGTTTCACTTTGAGTAGAGTTTCGTGAGTCTGTCTCTGAGAATCCTGTTGAAACTACAAAATATTTTATAATATATCAAATACATGTACATTCCAACCTTTTAATCCTCTGAAGCTACTGCATGTAGCCACTGCATTTATTTCAGGTTTATGAAACAAAATCTCATCCATTGAAGTGTAAAATTTCCAATATTTGGTGTCGTTACCTGATGTGTCATTGTACTTCTTAATGTTTTGTATTGTTTTAGTAACCCTTCCATTTTGTGTCGCATTGTACTCCTGTAATTGTCATTCCTACTACTTGGGATAAATTATTCGCAATCTTATTCCAGACAAATTTTTTAATTCCAGAATTAAATTCCTCGTTAAAGTCTTTATATAACTGTATTAAAATGCTTGTGTTATCATCTGTCCACAATCTCCTGTCTTCCTTAGGTATATCAAATTGATTTTCCAGTACGGATTCTTGAGATTCGTGTATAATCTCTACTGTTTGTACTTGGTAGGGGACAAACTGTTGCGCAATGTTTATTAACATAGAACTATCTGAAAAATAAAATTAGTCTGTAGCAAAAAGTAAACCTATTTGAAATTTCATTAAAAAATGCAACATGCTTTTCCACTTAACAATGATTGCTAGTGTACTTTGTTTTAGTTGGGGTGCTTACCATTGTGAATGCTTGCTAAAAATTCCTTGTCTGGAAGTTCCACCTCAATCTCTTCCTCATTATTCATTTTTAGTTTAATAATAGTACTCATTTTAAAATGACATAACCCTTATTTGTGCACACTGGCGGTAAAAAAATACAACTGCGCATGCTTTGAAAATAATTACCCCACAGCGTTCGTTTATTTACAAATGGATCCGAGGCATCTGAAAAATTTTGCTCCGCTCAGATTACTTAACTACGAAGCCGGTAGGCAATGTATTCCTCCCACACTTACTACCTCACAACACGGAATACCTAGTTAACGCGTCACAACTAGAAATTCGAGTTACTGCGTCACAACTCGATTTCTCAGAGTTAATACGTCTAACTCGGATTTTCCTGTCACCAGTTGAATATTCATCTTTTGTAGGTTAAATGAAATGTTTTTTTTTAATTTGTTTTTTTAACGTCGACGTGAAAAATGAAAACGAGAGATAAATGGTAATTTGTATAAGTTATATTATATAGCCGTTAGGCATAGTATAATGATATATCATTATGCTGTGGTATAGGTATGCACTAAACAAATAATGTCTCACTTTTTTAAAACGAATCGTACATGTGTTTACTTGTATAGGTACATAACAAAAATAAAATATTTTAATAATGTAAACATGTATTACTCATTTGTTAACTGTTGATTAAAGTTTTGTTTATTTTTACAAATTGTCATACAATATATACCTACCTATTTTAAAATTTATTTGCATCCGTGCTTAATCTGTATTGACGCCTAGGTATAGTGAGTCTGGAAGAACGAGTAAAATTATAAGAAATCTATGAGACAAAAACAAGTTTTAGTAAAACTTATTTAGGACTTCGTGATATAATAAAAGTAATGGAAAAGTATATGTAGTGTATGCTACATTACATAACCACAATCTTATTTTAAATAGAAAAAGGTGTTTTTGGTTAATTATTTTGATTTCTTGATGAATTTTAGGTAATTCAAAATGTATTAAGTTCAAATAGTTACCTATTAAAATATTGCAGATCTTTCTGAGTTTGCAGGTAAAGGAAAATAGTTATGTGAATGCTGAAGTACTGTTAGTAGTTAACGTTTGTTGATTAACTTCTTCGTCAGTACAGCAATATGCTCGGCCTTAACTTACTTACCTTTACACAAATATTAAGTCGTAGCAGAACACCTTCTGTAGAGTTTTACTGCTCCCTCAATTCACACACTCACCTTGTATACAATTTGTGTCCATGGAACACTACATATTCCTGGTTCGTTCCCCAACCAGTCTCAAAGAGCTTATAATAAGTTGTCTCTTTTTCAACTACCCGTTCTTCATTCCCAATTTTGTAGGTTAACCCCAGTGCACTAGGAAAATACTGATTTACCAGAGCAACCTCTAAATTACCGTTATTGGTAGGAACCAGCAATTTAGTAGCTCCATCGGTAATAGTTACAAATACCTAGAATATTAAATTAATGAAAAAATTATTTCCTTTGAAAACGAAGCTTCACAAATTGTATACAAGGTGAGTGTGTGAATTGAGGGAGCAGTAAAACTCTACAGAAGGTGTTCTGCTGACTTAATATTTGTGTAAAGGTGTAAGTAAGTGGCCAGCGAGCATAATTGCTGTACTGGACGAAGAAGTTAATCAACAAACGTTAACTACTAACAGTACTTCAGCATTCACATAACTATTTTCCTTTACCTGCAATACTCAGAAAGATCTGCAATATTTTAATAGGTAACTATTTGAACTTAATATATTTTGAATTACCTAAAATTCATCAAGAAATCAAAATAATTAACCAAAACACCCTTTTTCTATTTAAAATAAGATTGTGGGGTTATGTAATGTAGCATACACCTACATATACTTTTCCATTACTTTTATTATATCACCGAAGTCCTAAATAAGTTTTACTAAAACTTGTTTTGTCTCATAGATTTCTTATAATTTTACTCGTTCTTCCAGACTCACTATATACCTAGGCGTCAATACAGATTAAGCACGGATGCAAATAAATTTTAAAATAGGTAGGTATATATTTGTATGACAATTTGTAAAAATAAACAAAACTTTAATCAACAGTTAACAAATGAGTAATACATGTTTACATTATTAAATGACATATTTTATTTTTGTTTGTACCTATACAAGTAAACACATGTACGATTCGTTTTAAAAAGTGAGACATTATTTGTTTAGTGCATACTATACCACAGTATAATGATATATCATTATACTATGCTAACGTACGCTATATAATATAACTTATACAAATTACCTACTTTATCTCTCGTTTTCATTTTCACGTCGACGTTAAACAAAAACAAATTAAAAAATAAAACATTTCATTTAACCTACAAAGATGAATATTCAACTGGTGACAGGAAAATCCGAGTTATGACGTATTAACTCTGAGAAATCGAGTTGTGACGCAGTAACTCGAATTTCTTAGTTGTGACGCGTTAACTAGGTATTCCGTGTTGTGAGGTAGTAAGTGTGGTGGGAGGAAATACGATTGCCCTACCGGGCTTCCGTACTTAACCGAACGCAGCTTTAATGTATAAACAATAGAGGTCGGACAATCACGTGACCAATTTGTGAACTTTGACAGCTCTGAGGGTAAACAAACGCCATTTTACTAGTTTTTTGTATTGATAATATCCTACTGTTTTATATTAATAGTTGTTTGAAGTAGACATTTAATTAAGTCAAAGTATGCCGTTAACGTGTTGTGTAGTACAGTGTACTAAGCGAGGAAATCGTGACGAATGCTCGTTTTATTCGATCCCAAGCGATAAAAATTTAAGAGGTAAATTTGATCCTTTAAAAGCAGAAAGGAGGGCCGTTGGTTAAACGCCGTAAATAGAAAAGATCTGAAGGAGTGCATGATTAAGCATAGCAGAGTATGCCAACATCATTTTATATCAGGTTAATTGAATACCTACTTTATTTTATACCTTATTTTAACTCATTTTTAGGTCATCCTGCAGCATTAAATGATGTAAACAACCCTGCTTTGGTTCCTTCTTTACACTTAGGCTATAAGAACGGGTCCCCAGCAATAAAGAAAAGTAGATATGGCCGACTAAATAAGCGTGCATGTAATCTAGTAAAAGAGAAGGTTTGCATTTAATAAGCATAATTTCCAAAACAATTCTAATTAAATGTAATTCTGTAGATATTACAAAAAGAAGAAGGTACTAAAAAAGGTACAGCTGTTAAGGCACCAACAAATGTTGCTAATGAAGACATTGCATCTCAAGTAACTGAAGTTGTCAATAATGTACCATCGGACGAAGATTTGCTCTCCATTATACAAAATTTAACTTTACAAGTAACTGAACTTAAAAGTGAAGTAGGTGCTTATAAACTAGATGAAAATGTGTTTAAACATAATGATGACAAAGTGTTGTTTTTTACCGGACTTAAAACATATTCTTTATTAAGACTTGTCGTTGACCTTGCCGAACCACATATAAAACGGTCGCCATTGTCAGCATTAACAAGTTTCGCACAAGTTTTGTTGACCTTAATGAAATTAAGGTTAAATCATAGTTTTACAGATTTGGGATATAGATTTCACATAAACCGTAGAACAGCAAGCCGTTATTTTTATAATTGTATTAATATTTTATATTACAAATTGAAGAGATTAGTAAGATGGCCAACTAGAGATGAACTTCGATGTAATGTTCCAAGAAACTTTAAAATGTCGTTTGGTGAAAAGGTAGCTGTTATTATTGACTGCTTTGAAACATTCATTGAGAGAAGTTCCAATCCTGAAGCATTAGTGCAAACATGGTCAAATTATAAACACCACCAAACTTTGAAATTTTTGATTGGTTGGTACCTAATTCTTATTTTAAAGCATTATATTTTGTAATTTTAGGAATCACCCCCCCAAGGCTACATATCATTTATTTCAAAAGCATATGGAGCAAGTGACACATTCGTAACAAATGATTGTGGCATATTGAATAATTTACTTCCTGGTGACATTTTGTTAGCAGATCGGGGATTCTTAATTGAAAATCAAGTAAAAGTGTGTATGGCAGAATTAGTTAGACCTGCATTTTTAAAAGGTAAAACCCAGTTACACCCTAAGGACGTAGAAAGCACAAGGACCATTGGAAATGTGCGAATTCATGTAGAACGAGTGATCGGCAGTATTCGTCAAAAATACACAATGTTACATAATGTATTACCTTTAACAGATGTGTATGACACTGAAAATAGTGATATGTGCACAATAGATAAAATTGTAACAATTTGTTGTGCATTAACAAATTTATGTCCTTCGGTTGTGCAGATAGATTAAAATTAATTTAATAAATGTATCTCTATTTTAATTTTTCTTTTGTGTGTACCAATTGAATTTATCTTTTGTTGTACAAATGTGTAAATTTCCATAAATATTTTCTTTTATTTTGATGTGTTATTATTAAATCTATTAAATTGCTCTTTGCTGGCAACCTCAGGTCATGGTTATAATTCTTAACAGAAAATATCCTAAGCTAACCATAAGTTTTCCTTACGGTTAAATGTAGTTTTGAATTTGAATGTTTTAAACTGACGATAGATCTAGAGATTATAGGGAGATTTTTGAATAAACACATATACATTATATTATTTTCAAATTTTTATATTTCAAGCTTTGTCAGATGATGTTTGAAATACACATGAAGAGCGTTATTCCAAAACCGCCCAAGTCCACAAAAGTGAAAATTGACATTTGCTTGCTATTTTATAGTACAAAACTATACCAAGTCCCCGGTACATAAATATTTTGCAAAAGTCGTTGAAGTCCATTCGAATTATATACATTTGCTTAGGATTTATTCCAAAACTATTTAAAGTCCACACACATTAATATTCCAAAACTAACTGAAGTCCCTGCTCATGCGCTTAACCATTAATGTTATTGTCAGCTGATCAACAACCTACAAGCGTGACTAATATTTACTCACTTCGTGTGATCTGTATAGTCTCGTGTTTGTTACGCTAATTGTGAATTGTATTAGTACAATAAAAAATAGTAAATAGTTAAGTATGTTAGGTGATTATAATGTTATTTAATATTTACTTATGCTTACGCTTGATTTATTTCAGAGTTTTTCAACAAGCTGTACTTGCATGAATCGGCTGCAGATCAAAACAATTTTGTTATAAAATTTATAATGCCTCAACATCCAAAACGTCACCGCCCACGATCTGATAATCCTATTAAACGACAACGCAATGATTATTTTATTCGTAAAATCGATGGTTCCTCTGTACGAGTATGTGAAAGTTCGTTTCAATCAGTTACTCAACTTTCGCAATTCAGGATAAGAGCTATTGCTGCGTATTTTTTGAAGGAAGGCACGTCTAGATCTGAACGAAGAGGTGGTTCTAGAGCAACCGTTGCCGATAATCCGATAATGAAATAATGAATTCCATAATTGACCATATTAGAAGTCTAAAATGTAGAAGTAGTCATTATGGGAGAAATAAAAGCATACGTGGTTACTTACCCTCTGAATTGTCGGTGAAAAAACTTTATAAAATGTGGTGTAATATCAGGCACGCCATGAATGCAAGAATCTCATCATTCAGTAAGTATTATAAAATATTTACTAGCAAATTTAACCTTGGATTTGGGAATCCGCGGACTGACGTTTGCTCCTTTTGTGAATATAAAAAAACGGAGCTCGGCAAAACGACAGATGCGGCGGTTATAAGCACTGTTTCAACGGAACTTAAACTACATAAGTTACGTGCACAAAAGTTCTATCAACTCCTTAAGGAGACAGAATCGAATGATGTAGTAAAGGCCTGTTTTGATATGCAACAAAAACAACCATTACCAAAATTAAGCATTTGAGACGTTTACTATCTACGCCAAGTATGGCTCTACAACCTTACCTTTGTAATTATTGAGGCTAATCAAAATAAACAAAATACCTTTGCATATACCTGGACTGAAAATGAGAGCGGTAAGGAATCGAATGAAGTATGTTCCGCATTAAAGCATTTTCTGGATGCATTAGAATCAAGGTACATCACTGTTGATGCTTCCGAGAGACCACGAACGTTAAAGCTGTTTTCTGACCCTTGTCCGGGTCAGGATATGAATACTGCGATGATTTTTATGTTGCTATGTTATGTACAGAGTAGTATCTTTGAAGAAATACAACACATATTTCCCATAAGGGGGCATAGCTTATGCCTCCAGATTAGGTCTTTGGTCGTTCTGAAAAGATAATGCGAAAGCAAGAGAAAATTCTCAGTGCACAAGGGTATTATTATATCTTTTCCCAAAATTCTACGCAAAGGTACAAAGCTAGTATCTGTGAAAACCACATACACAGGAAATCCTTGTTCACATAGTATTTTGAAATGCAATAATACTGATGTCTCTAATGCATTAATCAAAGCAAAACCATCACCAGGCATCAATAAAATCAGTGTTTTAAAAAAAGCTAACGTTACGCACCTGTTGAAGCATCTCGAGTTAACAGAGGAGGAGAAAGAATTTTACAAAAAAGCGCTAAGTTTTGCCGCAGAAAACGTTTCGGAAGATGCCATAGAAGAAAACGTCGACGATAATGAACCATTTCTTTAAGTGTTTTTCATATATGACTTAAGTCCATGGACTTAGATTAGTTTTGGTATAACGTTTGTTAAATAACTGTGCATTATGTAATAATAAATTACTTAATTCTAAAATTGCTTATTGATACTTGAACTGTGAACAATAAAAAGAATTAATTTTAAAATTTTTCTTTGGTCGTTCTTGAAACTAAAGTTCTATAGAAAATCTCAATTATCTACTAATTACTATTATTGGACTTGGGCAGTTTTGGAATAACGCTCTTCACATGATTTTGTAAAATAAGTTCCTAATAATTCAGGAAGTATCATATTATACCACAATGCACGTGCTTTTCTTGACTCTAAATCCCAAAAACTTTGATTGAACTTAATACGTTCCACATAAACTTCTTTTGAAGTCCACACAACAAAATCACAATAACTTCTGTTTGACAATGCCATTTGCATTTGCACTTGATAAAAGTATTGATAATTATTGTCCAACATCACATCTTTGCATTTATCTTTTTTTAACAAACATGTCTTTTTTTTATTCACAAATTCACTTATTGTGCTATCTTTAGCACATATTGGGCATTTTACTTCCACAACACCTTGACCACAACAATCACATTCCACAAAAGAATCGGGTGAGGCACCGAACATTGGAAAAATTGGATTTACAATTAGTCCACAGTGAGAAATTCTTAAGTTTATGTGCAGTGCATGTATTATACTATAATATTCATTAACTGCATTTTTTTCATGGTTACACCCATAAGAGGTCGCATTAGAACTAAATTTCATGGATTGAGGATAACAAATTTTCTTTATCGTCGATAAGCTGGTTTTCCTGGCCTCATGCAACATGCAGCTTTAAATGTAGACGCAGTAATTCTACCACTTCTATATTTAAACCACAACTTGCTTAAATTTTGGCTTCGCGTTGTTTCTTCAATCTTTTTACATAACTCAATATCAATATATATATTTAGTTGTGCAGCTATTTTAATTAGATTGTTTAAACTTTTATTTTTATGTTTTGTCTTGTACAAATTACAAAATGTACCTCTATACTCTAGCTCATTTTCAATGGAATCACAAAATGACTTCGTCACTAACAAAACAGCAGATTTAACACCAGTATTGCTGACTTGTTGTAAGAATTGTTCATATTCATCGTCCGATAATTCTGGATAGGTTGCTGTACACTTACGATCCTCGAATTGTTTGTTTTCTTCGTAAGAAGATGTTCTATAATTTATATTTTCACTCCTTTCCATTGTAACAACTTTCTTGGGTGGTGCAACCCAATAAGCTTTTTTATCTGTTACTGATACGGTCTCAAGATTCCTCACAGAATCATCAATAGAAAACATTAAGGCAGCAACATGAGAACATGCTTCTCTAAGTCCTGCAACACAAGTGCAATGTGCACAAAGAATTTCTCCATTTTCCTCTGCTATAAACCATGGACGTAAGGGTTTTTCATTAATTATTTGAGAGTGCATAACCTAAAAAAAGCCAATCCTCAATTACTAAATTTTAGGATTTTAAAAAGATACTTACTTTTCCAAGTACTAAAACATTAGAATCATATCTAAATGTTGAAACATTTTTGACCCAACCAGATAAAAAGAGCTTATAGGAATCAAGGCTCTTGTATGCTTTCGGTTCTTTGTCGCTATATGCACTTTTAGAATAAACTAAATAATTTACAATTTCTATATAAGTCACTTTGGGGAACTGCCTTTTATCGATACTGAATAATTGTTCATTATATTTATATGGGTCAAGATTACCTATATACCTTCACTTATCACTATATCGTTTTTTTACATCTGGGTCCATATTTTCTACCATGACATAACTTATAAAACACTAAATTCTAACCATAGATAAAAAAAAATACGTTATTCTAACTAAACACACTAACTAGATTTTAAAATAATGTTACACTACCTACTGTTTAAAATTACAATTTTAGAGCTAAATGTACAAAATGAACACTGTATTTAAAATTATAGTTTTGTAGCTTTGTATACGCAAATAACTAGTACCACGAATAGGGAAAAGAACAATGTTGCCCTCAGAGCTGTCAAACAACAGAATTGATGACGTCACTCGCCCGACCCCTATACTACATATTCCTCACCATGTACAGTCACGGTCATAAATAATGTCCCGGCATACGTGTAAGCAACCACAACAAAAAACATGTTACATGAATTACGTAAAAGTAAATTGTATACCCATTTATAATCATCGTATCAATTTTGAAAATTCTTTTCTTTGGTTATAAATACATAACGCAGTTACTGTATATTAGATGTACATATTTCATTGGAACATCTAATACAAAAGGCCACAATTTGAAAGTACATAGTTTGACTTTACAGAATGTTATAAAACATCATTTCATGGGTCCAGGTTCCGAGCTAAAAATTTTAAAAATCCATTAAAGTTGCCATCTGACGAGATCCGACTTCACAAAAATTATGAACTAAAAGGTTAAAAATAAGTTTTCATATTTTTGTTTACAAGCCAATTAACAGTAGAATTTTTAAGTTGTCTGGTAATAGTAGGTATGTCTACTTACTTATCTAAGTATCACTCATGTGTAAATATTCGTTTATTTAATTTCGTTTTTTGCTTGGAACTTCGAACATATAGTAGACAATTAGACAAATCAGAATGAACATATCTAATAGCGCAAACAACATTTTGGTAACAGTTAAAAAAATACTACTGACTGTTGGTTGACATGTAAATAAAATACTCATTATTTGAAGTAAGTTCTTATTTTGTTTGGAACACATTTAATTTTTTCAGTTCGGTTAAAAACGTCATCGTTTCAGGCAACTATTTTTATAAGCACGTGGCCACGAGAGGCATGTGCATAATTAATAGCAAACCGCCCTCTCTTTTACGCCGCGAGATAATTGAAATGGGATAGTTAATAAAATATGTAACTTACCTTGTGATATATCCTTTACCAAGGATAATATGTGCATCGTTCTTTGCGACATCTCACTTCATTTATTTCTTTGCACAACATACAACACAACATGTGGTTGTTTTGTGACATACACTCGGAAAAATACTGTGAAATCCGAAACCTGCGAACTATTCAAATTAATAGATGTTGCCAGATCTTCTGGATCAGGAGCGTGCGTACAGTTATGTATACAAGTATACGCTTAAACCGTTGAGAGCGCCCCCAAACCACAAAACCAGGAAACCAGTTGTAGGTATTTATGTCCATTCCGAGCCAATTTGAAATTCAGTCTGAATAGTATACAGGGCGTTATCAACACTTTCTATAGGGTCCGCAAACCCGAGCCCATATACTGGCTCAGGTTTATTTTCCTGGCTCAGAATTGTATGTAGAGGCTGTCCCAAATTCGAGGGCAAGCATGGGGATCTCGCTTATTATAAGAGATAGGATATAGGTTTAAATTCGGCACTTTTGCTAAATTCGATGCCGAGTAATAAACTGAAAAGAAATTTGAGCTAACTCGTATGGATTTGGTTTTATGCTCAAAAAACTAAAAATTTCGATTTTCGTGTTTTGGTCACCTTGTTATTAGGAATTTTCAAAATTCGATTAAACATTATTAAGGCACCTTTTTACGCACAATACTAATACGGTATTAAAAATATTATGTGACGTTTCGTTTATTCTGAACCATCATCAGGTTTATTTTCTCTTATGGAGGTTAAGATATATTTTTATGTCGTTGGATGGAGAATGTTATGCTGATTTTAGCAATATATAACACTTTATGGTTTGATCGACTGCGAACTAAAATAATGAGAAAAATACGAAGAACAATATTCCGCCTTCTTGGATCCAGAAAGGAATAATTACAGTAGTTCTACTTATTTAATTTGTTAAACTCGTTAGAACATCCAAAAAAATATAAAAACATTTAAACAATTTAAAAAAAAACATTAACAAACAACTCAAACAAGTATGTCTATGTAACACGGTCATAATAGCGACAACGCACATTTATCGATAGGTAACAACAAAATAATTACACAGACAAACAAACAAAAATTATTATAATAAATGTTCGAACAAGTTTCCTCCTTCTTGAATACAGTAACGAATTCTTCTTCTACAATTGTTTACGCTTCTTTGAATGGTTCGCCTGGGAATTTGACGAAGTTCACTAACAACCCTACTCTGGAGTTCTTCTATATTTTGCGGTGGCGTCTTATAAATCATATGATTTAAATAGCCCCAGAGGAAGTAATCTAAAGGGGTTAAATCTGGACTTCTTGCTGGCCACCTAAGTGGTCCCCTATTCCCATCCATTTATCAGGAAATTCGCCGTTAAGATATTCACTTATTATCGCAGCATTATGAGGAGGAGATCCGTCCATTTGCCACCACAGAGTCCATCTTTCGTTTAGCGGAACATCATCCAAAAGGTCTGATATTTCGTGTGTTAGAAATGCGAGGTAGCGTTGAGACGTTAGGATACCTTCGTAAATAATTGGCCCAAGGAGCCTATCCTTCCAGATTCCAACCCACACATTAAAGGATCGGTGGCCTTGCCCTCGCATTTGCCTGTTAATTCGTGAATTTTCAACGGACCAGTAGTGCTCGTTATTACTATTAAACACTCCATGAAAAAATTATTTGATTGGGAAAGTTGCGATTTTCTAGCATTTTGGCCCCAGGCCGAAGAGTTTGACTAACGTGTAACTTAAATGGTTTATAACGGTGTTGCTTTAACACTCGACAGATCTCTGTCTAGTCTGCTACCATATGCATTTCGAGGTTTCTGAAAACATCCAAATTCTCGCAAATTTTGGTCTAATTTTAAAAAATATCTCTGGTTTGGTTGCTGCCTCTTCGGATATTCCTCTAAATATCTTTGTTCTGCTCTGACACTATTTCTATTGCAGCTATAAAATATCCTTATCATGTCTTGTTTTTCTGAATTTGAAAACATTCTAAAGAAATTTGCAAATTTTAAAGCATTAACACGAAGGATCTTACAGTTATTACCCTTTTTACGATTAGAAAATGACATAACAAAAGCCAACTCCTGAGTTTTGTTTGATTCATGGGTATCGTGATAATGTAATATTTAGTTTTTAATTTAAGAGTATTTTAGTTCGCAGTCGATTAAACCATGAAGTGTTATATATTGCTAAAATCAGCATAACATTCTCCATCCAACGCCATAAAAATATGTCTTAACCCCGATAAGAAAAAATAAACCTGATGATGGTTCAGAATAAACAAAACGTCGCATAATATTTTTAATACCGTATTAGTATTGTGCGTAAAAAGTTGCCTTAATACACACTAAAACACATACATATACATATATATATATATATATATATATATATATAAATTAAATTTGATATTTACTTTATTCCATTGGTTGATGGGGTTCGGTGAATATACGTATACAATAGCCATAATAATTATCCTACTGGTGGTATTATTAATGAGGTGCTGCTAAAACGTATTATGTTCATAGATACACAAAGAGTAATGTGATATTTTGGTTAATTTTTGTCAAACCGAACGTAGAATAATGTATAAACCTCGTCGGAAGTTCCAGTTCTCTGCGAGAAATAGCTCATCCCGGCCTAGTGGTCTCAGTAAACTATTTCTCTCGGGATATAAGCCGGTATATTATACGCTACCTAATAAATAATTGAAGTTGCACATCTCAAGTTACCTGCATAGTTACAAATCGTGCCAGTGTGATAGAATAATACTTCCGTTTGGCGGTCGGATAATTACATCAACAGACTGTCTTCAACGATGTATAACTAATTATTTGGAGGAAGTAGGTATTTGTATTGCCCATTCAAACGTTAGCTATAATACCGTTACTATTACATTATATATTTATACTATTATAATCGTTTCAAAACCCTGCGTCAGGTAGGACACTTTTCTTTTGTAATTCTAATCACATTATTATAAAACTAATTTAACTCCATAGGTATTTACAACGATTTTGATATGGATATTATGTGGATATCAGATATTATGTGGCAACCATATCATAGACACTCATCAGAGTTGCTAATAACTACTACTTTCGGTTTCAGTTCAATTTCGAATTTATTTTTAAATCATTAGTCAGGTTACGCCATTGTATGTAGTAGTATTGTGGTTACGCCACTGTTCTAAATGAGAGGTGCTAGTCATAACCGTTACTTCATTTTTTTTTTGTAATTGTTTTCGATGCGCTTGAATGTAGTTTACATAAAATAAATTGCATTTTTGTATGATTTTAAATTTTTTAAGGTGTTAGTTACAGGTAATATAGGCTGTCTTGAAATATGTTTGCATTAGTTCGGTTTGGAGATCACTCAGAAGGTAATTTACTCCTTAAAAAATGTAAAACGATATGGCAGCAAATGTATCGTTAAATATAAAGGAGGTATATGTAAGATATACATGACAACGGTGCATATAAACAGGGTGTAACCAGGTGTACGTGAGACACCACTAGTTAGTTGCTACAGGCATTATGCAGATTCAGGTACATGTAACATTTCTTATATCATAGTATATTGTAATAAGTACAAATAAATAAATAATATTACTTCTTGTGTTATGTAATATTATAACATGGTGTCAGGTGTGAATTAAAGAAAAGAAAAAAAAAGAGAGAAGTAAAGGTTAGGTTAACCACGTGTTATAAAAAAAAAAACGAAGAGAGCAAAGCTAGAAATTGCTAAATCGTAAACAAAATGGGTTTTAATTTACCGTCTGTTAGGAACTTGATCATATAATAAGTTGTCAAACCTGCTTATAAAATAATAAGAGAGGTTGGTAAAAATGAGACGCCGGTAATGGTATGTTAAATTTACTGTGTTATTGCTAAACGTTATTACACAATCCTTCCTATACCTAACAAATGGTTATGAGCCCAGACTCGTTAGTTGTGTAATAATTTAAAAAAACGTGGTTAAGTATCTGCATGTGTTACGGTGTTAATGAAAAAATTATCATTATCGTTAATCATCTTGAATGTACAATGTTAAAAAATAAAATGGAAATGGAGAACAGATATGGAATTATCCCCTTCAATGGAATTAATTTTGATAATTGGCGATTCAGAATAGAATCTGTACTAAGGGCTGAAATTCAAGATGTTAATCGAAGTTGAACAAAAAGATAAAATGAAGCATGGTTAAAAATAAACAATAAGGCTAGAATATTATTATCCAAAGTGTGTCAGATTCTCATTTAGAGTACATTAAAGAAATTGATGATGCGATTATATGCTGAAGAAATTTGAAACAATATTTCAAAAGATTAAAGAAATTGATGATGCGATTAATATGCTGAAGAAATTTGAAACAATATTTGCTAAGTATGACAAGATAGCAAGAGAATTAAAAAGTCTCGGTGCTAATTTTGAGGAATCTGATATTGCATTCTTTTTGATGTTGTCTATGCCTAAAGAATATGAAAATGTCGTTACAGCAATAAGAACAGTCTAGTGATGAGTTAATTCTTGCAACTGTGAAAATCGATTATTAGAGTTTAAAACAACAAATAAGAACCTTCCAAAAATAAAAACGGAATCGTTTGTTGCTGAAAGATCGTCAGTAAAATGTTATAAATGTGGAAGAAGGGACATTTGAAAATGTGTGGCATTAAGCAATATAGCAAGAAATTTGGGCATAAGCAGTAAATTGTAGGTATAAACAAAATGGTAGAAATAATGAAATGGCAAGTTATTCAAAGTCAAGAAAATAAAGTAAAGAAGTAACGTGTGGTAATGGTAGTGTCCTCGTTAAGAAGAACAAAAGGGTGTACGCCAAAGGAGAAAGGACTGGTAAGCTATATAAATTAATGTTCAAGATACCCAATGCTAACGCTGCAAGTTTGGCTGGTAATATGAATTATCAAATATGCCATAAAAGGTATGGACATTTAAATTATAATTCTTTAAAAAATTTAAAACATTGTAATATTGTTAATGGTTTAGATTTTCAATTTGATAACGTTGTTAAGTTGTGTGAAGTATGTGTAGAGGCAAAACAGAAATGTTTTCCTTATTATTCAAAAACTGTTAAGTCTGATAGAATCTTAGAATTGGTGCATACAGATGTATGTGGACCTATAACACCTATTTCACATAATAGTAATAAATATTTTGTTACATATGTAGATGATTAGGGGAAGGTGGGGTAATGGCGCGCACATAACTTTGAGTTGAGTTTACGGGGACATCTTAGGGTCATTAACTTTGGTTTTTTAATATGTTGTAGTATACATAGTAGGGAAACTAACTGTCGAAAAGTGCAGTCCTATTAACAAGCCGTTTTGAAAAAAATTTTTTTGAGATGATGATGCGCGGTATTACCCACCATTGGGGTAATGACGCGCATGTAGAAAAATCGCAGAATTATTTTAAATAATAAAATGTTGTTTTACTAAGTAATTATGTTATATTAAGGCACTTTGCAGTAAAAAAACATACATGGAGAGCTAGAATTACATATAATGATATAAAAAATATCTCTGGGTTAAGGTTAAAAAATTAATTTCAAAGTAGGTTAAACGCAAATGACACTGATTTTAAAGTGATAACTGTTTTTTAGAGATTTTAACTCGTTCAGGAACACAATTGCCACATGTGTAATTTTTGGCCGATGACCATCCACTACACTCTGCGTGGCACCAGTTGGAACAGCTTATACAACGGTACCACAATTCGTTGTCCCTACCAAATTCGCCGCAAATCAAGCATATATCATTATGTTTGTCGTGCTCAGCATTTATTTCTTCAACGTCATCATCATCATTGTCATCACAGATCATATCTTCATCAACACTACCATTTGAGTCAGAGTCAGTGTCATGTAACTGAGCCTTTTTGTTTGTCTTTTTGGCAGTGTCTCTACTTTTCTTGAAAGATTTGGGCTGAGGCTTTTCAGATTTTTATTCGGTAGATTTTTACGAAGCCTTTTCTCATTTTTGTCTTCCAATCCTTTTTAAATGGAGTAGCAGTTAAAATTTCTGAATGCTGTTTTTCCTCTTACTCGATGTTGCGCTAAGTTGAACTTTTGAAGTGGTAAAATGTCAGTAATTTTTTCTTTTAGTAATTATAACGTCTGGTGCACTTGAAGGTCCAGCTTGCGGTACCATATTTTCATCACTTACTTCCTCAATCCCATCAGTAGCTGCTGATTCATCCAGATTAACTGGAGCCGCAATATTTGTCACGTCCATAATATTTACGGGGAGAAAATCCTCTGGAGAAAACTTATCTGGATTCATAGGCCAAATTCGGCTGCTCGAAAACCTGATACCCTTTATCCATCGTTCCAACTTTAACATAGGCCCTATTGAAAATTTCAGCTAATTCGTAGTGTGTAATTTTTTGGTAAGGGTGGGTATTCAAATATAAATCGCACTCCTTGTTAAAAGCATTCTTCAGTGGCCCAAAAAATGCCAAATCTAAAGGTTGTAGCCGGTGAGAAGTGTGCGGAGGTATGGACACCATTACAATTCCGTTACTTTTACAATATTCATAAATATTTAGAGCAATGTGACTCGTATGGTTATCAAGCAACAGTAAAACTGGATCCTCTATCGTCGACTTTACTTGTGCTTGAAAATGTTTAACCCATTCAAGAAATAGACCTTCATTGATCCAGCCATTCTTGGAGCACGTATATTTTGCACCCACAGGTCCATTTTTTGTTAATTGAATGTTCATTCGCCCCGTGGAAAAATAAACATCGGGGGAATAAATTGCCCAGCTGCACTGACGCCACACACAACTGTAACGTTCTTTCCCCGCTCCCAAGAAATAAGGGACCCAATTTGTTTTTGTCCCTTGGGGCTAATATACGTCCTGGTTTTTGTACGGTGGAAATCGTCTCATCAACATTGAAAATTTTAGTTTCAGGAAATTTATATTTTCAAAAACTGTTAAAGGGTTTTCAAAAACGGTCTACTTCGGGCTTGTTGAAAGCATTTACACGATTGATACTGGTTCCTCTGGTTTTCGTAATGATATCTGAGGCTGCCGTTTTAAAATAATGTAGCCCAATCTCTACCAGCCAATTTAGTTGTATCACTAAATTTATGTGGTATTCCATTGGATTGCGCAAAATCGTACGCCGCTTTCCGAAGTTCTGTAAATGTTATACCGAAAAACATTTTGGCTAAGGTTACAGTACGTCCCGCTAATGCTTCCTCTTGTTCTTTAGTAAAAATGGGATTTCTTCCTAGTTTTGGCATTGCAGTGTTTCCTGTTTTTAGTCGATCACGAAGAGTAGATTCTGGAATTCCAAAAGCTCTACTTACTTCTCGTTTAGCTCGACCCCCTCGGATAGCTGCAAGTGCGGCTTCCATGTGCTCTGCATTACACAAACCTTTCTCAGTTTTCCTATTATAATTTCTAGGCATCTAAAATAAAAAAAATATTTTTAAGACTCATTTTAAAGCTAATTCTTACTGAAAATGCCTTCAAAATAGGTTTATTTCATTTCGGAATTAATATTTCAACAAAACAGGGTGCGCGGTTTTACCCCACGGCTAATGCGCGGCATTCCCCCATACGTGTGACGTAAACATAATCTAATATTTTACGGAGACGAAAACATTTTAAGTTATAAAACCATAAACAAAGTATACCCTATTAAACAATAATTAAAAATATACCTATTTGATTTAATTATAATAACAGAAACTTTACTTACCGCTTTGTATTATACAACAAATTTTAACATCAATATAGCAAAAAAATCTTTTAACTTAATAAACATATGATGCAGCGGTAATATGTCGACTAAACTTTTAGCACTACTTCACACGTTGTCGTAGAGACGGATAATTATGGTTACATTGACATAGCATCAGTCATATTTACGAACACGTGATGCGCGGCATTACCCACTGCGCGGTATTCCCCCACCTTCCCCTATTCTAGATTTGTAATGGTTTATGTTGTAAAGTCTAAAGATGAAGTTTTTGAAACATTTAAGAATTATGAAGCTAGAGTAACAGCAATGTTTTGTGGAAGAAATAAGAATTTTTGTAAAGAACGGGAATTGAAATTTCATATATACCTCCATAAGTCCTCAAATGAATGGAGTGGCATTAATCAAACACTAATGAATACAGCAAGATCAATAATTAAAAGCTTCTGGGAGGAAGCAGTACTTACCGCGGCATACTTAAACAATAGAGTAACATCACCTTCAAGTAAAAATAAAACGCCATATGAGTTGTGGTTAGAACGAAAACCAAATGTTTCTAATTTAAGAATTTTTGGTTGCATCGCTTATGCAAGAATTCCAGATTCGCTTAGAACTAAATTGGACGATAAAGGATTTAAATGTAGATTCGTGGGGTATGCTGAAAATGGGTATAGATTATGGAATGAAAAAGATCAGAAAATAATTCATAGCAGAAATGTGGTCTTTGATGAAAAAAGGTTTGATATGATTCAAGAAAATGAAAGACAAGTGATTATTCCTGAAAATGAAGTTATAAATGCAGAAATGAATATAAGAAATGAAGAAGTAATTACAGAAAGCGTTTTTGAAGAAAATAAAGAAGAAAATGCAAACAAGGTGAATGCAGAAAGAAAATCTAACAGGAATAGAAAACCACCTTCTTACCTTCAGGAATATGAGTTAGGCTTATCGTATTATGGTTGTATGGCATTATTGAGCGATTATTCTGATGTACCTGAAACATATGAAGATGCAAAGAGAAGTTGTAGCTGGCCGTGCTGGAAAGACGCTATTGATAATGAATTACATGCATTATTACAAAACGAAACTTGGGTGTTGGTTGATAAACCTGAAAAAGAAAAAATAATTAGCAACAGATGGGTTTTCAGAATAAAGGAAAACGAAGAAGGGAATTTGAACTATAAAGCAAGGTTGGTTGCCAGAGGTTTTGAGCAAAATATTCAAGAAAATTCCTACATTCATGCTCCTGTAGCAAGACTTTCGACATTACGAATATTGTTGGCTGCTTGTAACTACTACAGTATGTATTTAGACCAGTTCGACGTAAAAAATGCCTTTTTAAATGGAAAATTGAAAGAAAAAGTGTATATGAAGATTCCAGAGGGATTAGAGGTAGTAGATAAAAATGAAGTGTGCTTGTTAAATAAAGCTATTTATGGGTTAAGAGAAGCTACAAATGTATGGAATGAGACATTCAACAATTTCATGCAAACTTTAAATTTTAGTCGTTCAAAATCTGACTATTGTTTATTTCTTTTTCTAAAACAAAACATATGCTGTTATTTACTTTTGTATGTTGACGATATACTTATTGCAAGTAATAATAATGATTTTAAAAATTATGTTGAATTAAAATTAAGTGAAAGCTTTAGAGTAAAAAAACTAGATAAAGTATCTAATTTTCTAGGTATAAAAATTAGTAGAGACATTACAAATAAAATGATAACAATTGATCAAGTGTCTGCAATTAGTAGTTTACTTAAAAAGTACAATTTAGAAAACTGTAAGGCATGTAAAACTCCTATTGAAAAGAATTTGGATCTTGAAAGAAATGTAAATACAGTATGTAAAAGCAATTTACCCTATAAAGAACTTCTAGGATGTTTAATGTATATAATGTTAGGAACCAGACCAGACATATGTTTTTGTGTTAGTTATTTTGGCAGGTTTCAAGACTGTTCATCTGACGAACATTTTAATCACTTATTAAGAGTGTTAAAATATTTAAAAAGCACAATTAATTTAAAATTAACCTTCACAGCATTAGGTAAAAATCTAGTAGGTTACTGTGATGCAGATTGGGCAAATAATTCAAATGACAGAAAGTCGGTCAGTGGATATTGTTGTAAAATGTTTGGGGATTTAATATCATGGAGTTCCAAAAGACAATCACTAGTAGCTTTGTCTTCGACAGAAGCTGAATTTATCTCAGTATGTGCACTAAGTTGTGAAATTTTACATATTAAAAATGTTTTAGATGACATGAAAATAAATTATGAATTGCCTATCACTTTATTTGAAGATAATCAAAGTACAATCAAACTATTGCAGAATTTTGAAAACAATAAACGTTGCAAACATATAGATGTAAAGTTTCATTTCATAGTAGATCTGATAAGTAAAAACATTATTAAGGTTGAATATGTAAATACAAATGATCAATTGGCTGATGTTTTTACAAAGGCTTTAGGATGTGAAAAACTTGTCAGTTTTGTTAAGATGTTAAATTTAATGTAAAATGAACAGGTTTGAAGGGGGATGTTAGGAACTTGATCATGTAATAAGTTGTCAAACCTGCTTATAAAATAATAAGAGAGGTTGGTAAAAATGAGACGCTGGTAATGGTATGTTAAGTTCATGTTTTTCATTGTACACATGTTAATAATTATACTAAATAAATTGGTACGTTTACTTTTCTAATTTACTGTGTTATTGCTAAACGTTATTACACAATCCTTCCTATACCCAACACCATCTAGACTAGATGTACAAAATGCTGAAACCTGGTGCAAATGGAAGCAAAAATTTGAGATTTATCTAAAAGCATCAAAGAAGGTAAAGGAATCCGAAGATGTTAAAGTCACTATCTTATTGAACGCAATAGGAGATGAAGGTCTGGATATATATAATACATTTACTGAAGAACAAACGAAAGCCTTAGATTCTGTTCTTAAAGCTTACGATGCACATTTTGTGCCAAAGCAAAATCATACGCTAGAATCCTTTAAGTTTAATAACTTAACACAGAAAGAAGATCAGAGTATCGATAGTTTTAATACTGAATTGAAGAAGCAAGCACAGTTGTGTAAATTTGTGTGCTCAAATGAAAGCTGTAAAACAAGTTACGAAGAAAGGATGATCAAAGAGAGATTGATACTTGGTGTCTATGATAAACAAATTCAACAACGTTTGATTCGAGAAGCAGATCTGGATGTAAACAAAGTTTTAGCTTATTGCAAGTCCATAGAATTAAGCAAACAGCATTATAAAGTGTTAAATCCGAAGAATGTGATTGATGTAATAGTACCAAGGCCAAGTTGTTCGAAAAAAACAACTTGTAACAAATGTGGGTTTATGCATTATCCAAGTAGATGTCCAGCTTATCATAAAACGTGCTAAGTGTCAAGGGAAAAATCACTTTGCGAAAATGTAAATTACCAGTTAAATAAAAAAGAACTGATGTTGCTGAGTCAAACATTGTGGGGGTTGAAAGAGAAGAAATTCAAAGTGATAGTGTTCTTTTTGTAGATGAAAGCAAAAACAATATGCAAAAGTCCTGGGTGGAAGAAATCATGGTTGAAGATCAACAAATAAAGTTTAAAGTTGACACTGGAGCTGAAACAAATATTTTACCTAAAACAGCTTTAGAAAACTGAGCAGAATAATCCAAAGTAGGGTTAGGGATACATCTGTGACATTAATTGCATATGGCAATTTTAAAATTAAACCTATAGGTGAGATAGAAATACTTTGTAAATTTCATGACAGAAAAAAATGTAAAATTTATAATTATAAACTTTGATTCTCAGCCAATTTTAGGTTTAGGGGACTGCATCCAATTTAGATTGCTTTCTACAGTTAATCTTCTTGAAAACATGATTATATTACCAAAATCTAAATTGGAAATACAAAGGATGTACGCAGAAACATTTCAAGGGTTAGGTAAGATACCAGGTCATTATGAAATTGATTTAAAAGTAAACGCAAAACCTGTAATTTAATGTCAACGAAAGGTTCCATTGTCTTTGCATACCAAATTAAAAGATTGCTTAGATAAACTTGAGAAAGAAAAAATAGTAGATAAAGTAAATTATCCAACGGAATGGGTCAATAGTTTAATAGTTATTGAAAAACCTAATAAATCATTACGCTTGTGTTTAGACCCAAAGCCACTTAATAAATATATTAAACGGGAAATTTACATGATACCTACAAATAATGATATAATTAGTAATTTAACAGGTAAAACAGTATTTACAGTGATCGATATGAAAGATGGTTTTTGGCAAATTCAACTGGACAAAAGCAGCTCAGACTTATGTACATTTAACACTCCTTTTGGGAGGTACAAATTTAATTGCGAAATATTTGGAGGAATTCCAAATGTTGATATATATTTTGATGATATTATTGTATCAGGTCATACGGATCTTGAACATGATACGGCATTGCAAGCAATATTTCAAAAAGCCCTAGAATTCAATGTAAAATTTAACTGTGATAAATTTCAATACAAACTAGACAAAGTTGTGTTTATGGGTCAAATTATTTCATCTGAGGGGGTTAAACCTTGTAAAAGTAATGTAGAAGCAATCAATTCAATGAAATCGCCAGAGAATAAGTTAGAAGTCTTGAGAATTCTTGGAATGGCAAAATTTTTTTCTAAATTTATTCCTAATTTATCAAAAATTACGTCAAATATGAGAGAACTAACAAAAAATAACGTTAAATATAATTGGAATGAAATACACGAAAATGAATTAAGTAAGTTAAAATCTTGTATTGTTAATTCTCCAACTTTGCAAATTTTTGATACTAATAAAAAGTCAGTAATACAATGTGATGCTTCTAGTGAAGGATTAGGGTGTGCCTTAATGCAGGATGGTAGACCGATCTCATTTGCCTCTTGTTCATTATCGTCAAGTGAGAAGAAAATGCACAAATTGAAAAAGAGTTACTTGCAATAGTATTCGCTTGTGAGAAATTTCATTATTTCATTTATGGTCGTAATGTATTAGTGCAATCGCATCATAAACCTTTTATTCCCATATTTACTATAAAAATCTTAATACAGTTACAGCTCGTTTGCAATGTATGCTACTAAAATTATTAAAGTATGAAATTGATTTAGTATATTTACCGGGAAAAGAAATGTACATTGCTGATGCGTTATCAAGATCATTCATTAATACAAAGACGGAAAATGACCCTGAAATGGAGTACATAATACACTCATTGTCAAATAACATTCCTATGAGTGTTGGAAAGAAAACTGTATTTTGTGAAAAAGTATGAAACAATTAAGAATGACCCAATATTATCACAAGTTAAACAATTTTGTAACACTACATGGTCAAATTCCAACAAAAATTTAGAGGTAGAATTAAAATTATTTTTTAGACTAAAGCCCGTATGACACGATCAATATTTTGGTACATTTTTCATGTTAATATTTTCATTGAACGTGTCACACAAAAAAAAATGCTCAATTTTTTTGTCAATATTTTATTTCAATAAAAAATAGAACGTGTTCTATTTTCCTTGCAAATAAATTCAATGTTATGCGCAATGAGTGTGCGTGTTCGTAAAGCTAGGTTATGATTTGTTGCATCTTGTGTTTCATTCTTGTTTCTTTAACAATTACAATAACATTACAATATAAATAAGTGTTTGAGTTTTAATAGAAAAAAAATGTCGTGGTCACACGACCAACCAGAACCAAATATTAAAAATTAGAAGTGAGGTTAACTGGATGTTCCAAATACGCATGCTTAGTGGCCTAATAATTGATACAATTTCGCTGCGGTGTATTACAACAATTTCTTCTTCAAAGTTTTAGTCATTTTTATGTAATACATAATTGGCTAAAGAAGTCATTGACATGAAAAATGTACCTAAATATTGATCGTGTCATACGGGCTTAAGAGATAACATTTATGTATCAAATGAACTATTATTTTTGAATGAAAAAATTATTGTTCCAAAATCTTTAAGACCAGAAATGCTTTCAAAAATTCATGAAGCTCATTTTGGGATAAATAAATGTAAACTAAGAGCTAGGCAAATATTTTATTGGCCTCGAATGTCAATTGATATAGAAACTTTAGTAGAAAATTGTGAACTTTGTCAAATTAATCAAAAACAAAACCAAAAAGAACCGCTTATTAATCATACAATTCCATCTCGTCCATGGCAATATTTATTCTCAGATATATGTGAATATGAAAACAAAAATTATATAATTCTTGTTGATCAGTATTCAAACTGGCTAGAAATATCCGAGATTAAAGAAAAATCATCTGAGGTAGCTATAAAATTCTTAAAAAAACTGTTTTTCTAGATTTGGCATTCCAGATCGTTTATATGCGGACAATGTCCCTTACAATAGTAAAAACTTCAGAGACTTTTCAAATAACTGGAATTTCGAATTAAAATTCTCAAGTCCTCATTTTCACCAATCTAACGGGTTAGCTGAAAAATATGTTGGAATATTTAAACAAATGTTAAAGAAAATGACCTCTAATTCTGATTTAGAAACATATTTAATGGAATATCGGAATACACCTTTAGTTGACATGGGTTACTCTCCAGCACAAATAATGTTAAATAGAATATTGAAAACTAAAGTACTGACCTCTGAAACTTGTCTTGAATCTGCGTACATCCAACCAAAACAAATTATCAAAAAAATTACTGAGAAACAAAGTATTCAAAAAGCATATTATGATAGGCATGCTAAGGTACTCTCAAAACTAAAATTGAATGAATATGTATTATTTCAAAAAAATGGAAAATGGGTAAAAGGAAAAGTACCGTAAAATGGGGTGAATAGAAACGAAAACAGGAAACTTCTTTCAAAAATTGGTATTTCTTAGTATTTCATAATTAAACCTCAATCATCAATACTCAAACACTCAACAGGTGTCTGTAAAGTGTATTAACACAAAAAATTAATTTTTGTTGTTGGTGATACTGTTTCAGTATTAATCTCCTGTGCCATGAAAATAGGTGTACTCTGCACAACTTTGTTCGCAGTTGTAAGATAAAAACAGGTAAGATGGTTAAGTTTTTGGTCAAAGTAGGTTTTAGGTGTCTGGTTTACATTGCCGTTTTCAGAATTTGTCTATCTTACTTACGTTTCCATTTATTGCCTAATATGTTTTATAACCTCAGTTTTGATTATTTTTGGGGTGAATAGAAACACGGTGTTTCTATTCACCCGCTGTTTCTGTCAACCCCATAATTTATTGAAATTTGTGTTTTTATTGCAGGAAAATGTCCCTTGTTTACAAACTCGACCCTAGAGGTAAAACATATAAAAAAATTGATGAAAGTTATCTTAAAGCAGCTCTCACCTCAATTAATCAGAATATGAGTTATAGGCTGGCGAGCGAAACATATAAAATTCATTATTCTGTGCTTTATCGACATCACAAAAAACCCAATGTAAAGCCTCAGGGAGGTCAAATAGCTCTAACCAAACAAGAAGAAAATGTATTGATTCATCAGTTAATAGTTTGTTCTAATTGGGGCTACCCACTTGACCATTTGGACGTCAGGATGATTGTAAAAAATTACCTTGACAGTAGAGGCAAAACAATTCCGAAATTTAAAGATAATTTTCCCGGCAGGGACTTTGTCTATTCCTTTCTAAAACGTCATAAAGGCTTATTAACAACAAGAATCTGTCAGAACGTCAAGCGCTCAAGAGCTGCTGTTTCTCCCGCCACTATTAATACCTATTTCGATAATTTAGCCGCGGAACTGAAAGACGTACCACCATCAAATATAATAAATTATGATGAAACCAACCTAACCGACGACCCGGGTAGGAAAAAAGTAATATCGAAGAGAGGCTGTCGTTATCCGGAACGCATTTGTAATACATCAAAATCAGCTAATTCCATTATGTGTGCTGCTTCATCTGATGGGAAATTGTTACCGCCATACGTAGTGTACAAGGCAAAAAATCTTTATACTTCTTGGACAGTTGATGGGCCAAAGGGTGCTAGGTATAACAGAAGCTCATCTGGTTGGTTTGACGCAATTTCTTTCTCAGATTGGGTTCAAAAAATTGTAATACCAACCATAAAAGATTTACCAGGCAAAAAATACTTAATTGGCGATAATCTCAGCTCACATTTTTCTGCGAGTACAGTCTCTGCTTGCGAAGAACATAATATTTCATTTATTTTCCTTCCAGTTAATTCGACGCATTTGACCCAGCCTCTTGACGTGGCGTTTTTCCGCCCCCTGAAAACAGCATGGAGGCACATACTTGAAAAATGGAAAATGGGGCTGGGTCAAAGCATTGCACAGTTCCAAAAGACAGATTTCCGCATTTGCTAAATGATTTACTAAGGGCTATTGAACCTAACTCCGCAAAAAACATACAATCTGGTTTTAATAAGTGTGGAATTGTTCCATTAAATAGGGATAGAGTCTTAGAACGACTTCCGCAGCAAAATCTTGATGAGATCAATGATGAAAATACAGAAGAAGTATTTAATAATTCCTTTGTCAACCTCTTAAGAAACATGAGGTATGGCAATGGTGAAACTGAAGGAAGAGGACGCCGCCGCAAAATTGAAGTTCCTGCTGGGAAAAGTGTTAAAGGTGCAGATTTTGAAAGCTCTTCTGATGAGCAGTCGGAGGATAAAGAAAATCAAGAGAAACACATTATTTCACGAAGTGAAATTGAAATCTCAGATACAGATTCGGACCAGGAAATGAATTTGGCCCTCAATCATTACACGAAAATAATGAAGAATTCTCAAAAAAGTACTCTAGATGAATCAGATAAACTCCAAGAGATGGATATTCCACCAGCAAATTTTAGAGATGATCTAGTTGGAGATAAACCATCAGAATGTGTCTGCTATGGGGGTAAATCGTTTCGCTATGTGTCTCCTATTTCACCTGATTCCGTACAACAAGGAATTTGGCTTCTAGTGTGTTTTCCAACAAAATATCGGAATATGCATAAAAATAAATTTTTTATCGGACAAGTGACCAATATTGAAGAAAATGATATTGAAGCCACTTTCTTACGAAGCCGTCCCACTAAACACTTTTCAGGATATATTTATGGATTTCCAGATGTTCCAGATATTTCCAACTTTAATTTCAACCAGGTCGTTGGAGAAGTTTTTCCAATTGAAGATGAGACAGCATCTACTTCGAAGAGAGACCTTTTAAGATTTAATGTGCACCAAAATTATCTTCAATAAGTATATACATACCTACCGATGTTAAATTTTTATAAAAATAGACCTTTTTCAGCAAAACATTGTTTTTTTTTCATTTTAAGTGTTGTATATGTTTTTATTTTATTTTTTAAAAACATTTTAAGTGTTTCTGGTACGCCCTCGAATGCGTAGACTAGCAAATTTCATTAAAATAAACGAGTGTTTTTATTCACCCCACATCAAGGGTGAATAGAAAATAGGCACAATTATTTTTTTTTCTAAAAAGGGAAAACTTTTTCGAAATTTTGTTATGTACCTTTTAATCTACTAGCCGTGACACACGTTTTCCATGTTTTTTGTTATTGATAAGGTAAATACTAACTTCGCTGCATAGACAAACAGGTTGAAAATTGTTTCTATTCACCCCATTTTACGGTAGTAGATATTGTTAATACTAGATCTTATTTAGTAGAAGATGAGTTTGGCAGTATTTACAGGAGAAACAGAAAATTAATAAAAACTACAAGAATAACATTTAACAGAAATCATTTATTGTACGATGGCGTAAATCAGTGCTATTCTGGTGGCACTTGAAAACTTTAAGATATTGTAAAACTTACAAGAATTGAAAACTTCTCAAGATTGTTCAGTTATTGGTATTATGGTGGACAGTTTGTATTGAAATGTTTCACTGTTACTTGTAACAATATTGTAAAGTTTAGCAAGTATAATTAACCCATTGCTATCATTTTCAAGGTAGTTCTAAGTATTTTTAAAGGTTATGTTCGTTATTCTCTTTGTAATCGGAATCGGATCAGAATCACCCATCAGTTGTAAAGGATATCTAATTCAATGGACAACACTGGTTTTATTCTATTAATTGGTGCATTAAAAAATGAAGAACAGATGTAAGTAATTAAATCATATTGGTTTCTATTCATATACCTACTTACTACACAAAAATTAATTTTTAGTAATCAACAACGACTAAATAGACGCCAGTTAAGAGATACTAGCAATCCATTCTCTCTGCCAGAAGATACTTTTAAAAAATATACAGATTATCTCGAGAATTAGCAAATAATTTGATTCATGACTTAGCACCTTATATGCGGGAAAACCAACGTGACACTGTGTCAATTCCACAACATTTAAGGGTTAGTAAAAACATTTTATTATTTACGTGCCTGAAGTTACTGTTTTATTTTGATTATTTAATTTTTAAACAGGCTTGACATTTGTTTCCATCTGTTTAGGTGCTTGCTGCGTTGAACTTTTTTGCTCACAGTTGCAAGTTAAATTCAATCTTTTTTGTATTTAGACCATTATCCAATGAAATGAGTGAATTCTAAATGTAAGAAAAGAAACCATATTGTGCAAAATGGAGTATGAGGAACCTTATATTTAGCGTTCTCGTATTGGAGTTTAAGCTATGAAAATTGTTTGGTTTTTGATGATGCAGTACTGATGTTTTGTTTGTATTATACAAATGACACATTTAGCTTATGAGTTTTTTTTAATTAAAATATTTAACAATCTGGCAAGAGCTTGGATTAAAGTGTTAAATGCAATAAACAAATTAGCATAATCTACTTTGTATTTTTGATATATGTCATGTAATATCCCATTAATTTTAGATCTCCTAAAAATACTTTAATTATATTAATTAACTACAAATGAAACATACTTATGCGAATCCTACTTATACCCTTTTTTGGTATTTTTAGTACAGGCATGGAATTTTTGGCTTGTTTTTGTTTACATAATCCCAATTCTTAATAGTGCTTAATATACTTAATAATTTCTGTTCCAGATCGGTAAGAATGATGTCTATTGGTGGCCCCCCCTCCTGTTAGATATCGATTAAGAGAAATTTGTCGTGCTTTTTTCCTTGTTTTTGATGTCCACTCACAAAATACCTAAACAAAGCACCAAATAGTGTTGTAGACATTTTATATATGATTTTTAATGGAATAGTATAGCTAGAATGGCTTGTTATTTTTTACCAACCTTGTTCTGTAAAAAAAAATGTACTTTATGGTCAATACTCTTACACAGCTTACTATTATTTGTAGTTTTTCTATTTTTTGGAGTCGCCGGTTCATCTTCCACAGGTTGATCTGGATTATTTTGCAAAATTTGTCCATCAGGCTCCTCAATGTTTATAGGCTTTACCATCTCATCAATCTACAACATTCCGAATCATTATTTTCTCTCTTATAACGAATTGTCTTTGTAGTCCGACATTTAATATTTACTTACATATTCAATTTCTACATTTGCTATGTCTTGCTGTACCTCTAAAACCTGGTTGTTACCTAATTCAGGAGCACTTTGAATGCCTTCTACAACCACCACCCCAGTTGCTCTAAGCATCCTTGCTTCTATATCGTTCAGAAATTTGTTTTCCCTAGCTTTTTTCCTCATCTGGGACTTCCATTCCGTAAACACCTTTTAAGTATATAGATTATATTATTTGAATTTTGGATGTAGAAAATGTAAAGGAATAAAATAATTATTCACTTTTTTCCAACCGTCAACATCACGTGTTGGGCCATCGCCGCAAGAATTTAATTTATCATCTTTAAGGGAAATCCACAACTTCTCTAAATCTTGTGGATTTGTAGAAGGTGTGAACTTTCCTGTACGCAATATAGAAAACATTTCTAAATGCTCCACATAAATTAAAAATTGCGCTTTGGAGGTGCGACTTCTTCTTATTGCACCGGTACCGGCCATTGTTTTGAAGAAAAAATAATTCTCGCTACTTAACTTTAACCTTTAATTCAAATAACAGATGGTTTCTACGATTCAACGCACGCGCAAATTTCATTCGTTGACAGTTGGAGACACTGAAGTTGCAACTTCACACAAGTACTTTATCAATATTGAAAATTTTTCAATTCTTGAATTTATAGAATACAAGGTGGACACGAGAATACCAAAATTTTTCAACATTGTTAAGTAGGTCGGCTGCTTTCTTGAATAAGTAACAATATTGAAAAGTGTCGCCGGAATAGCACTAAATGGATCTATTTAAATACACCAACTCTTGCAAATTTAGGTGATAGTAATAATGTTAATACTCAAAGGGCTAATCATTTGAATGACTATGTTATAAACCCAATTTATGATTATAACTTGTAAAATAAAGAGGGAAGGTGTAAGGTATATGTAAGATATACATGACAACGGTGCATATAAACAGGGTGTAACCAGGTACGTGAGACACCACTAGTTAGTTGCTACAGGCATTATGCAGATTCAGGTCATTGAGCTACCTCAATGATTCAGGTACATGTAACATTTCTTATATCATAGTATATTGTAATAAGTACAAATAAATAAATAATATTACTTGTGTTATGTAATATTATAACAATAAAGGCACCATTTTGTCTGTTGGAAGTAAGTATAATTATGTATTTGTAATGTAATTAATTCATTTATAAAATAACTTAATCCGTATAATTACAATGGTCAGTGACCATTTCTGTTCTTGATTTTCTTAAATAGATGAAAGTAATAATCTAATGGTGATCTCATGTTTATTACTCAGCTTAAGTGTTCGTAAAGTACCTAAGAATTGTTACAAAAGCTTATCAAGTTAAATATTTCTGTGCATTTTAATGATGAAAGATTTTACATTTGTTGGCATTTCACTTTGATGTATTTAAAATTAAGTAGGGGAGAGTGGGGTAATTGTACGCATTAACGTGTGAAGTTGATTATCTCGGCCAATTTCTTACTTAGCATATTCGGCTTTTGGTATTGTATATACTGTAGTATTCTTTACAACATACTTAAGATAGAAGAGTATTAATAAAAGTAGTTCGATAAAATCACTATT
Organism: Vesta saturnalis; assembly: GCA_036346205.1. Lineage (NCBI taxonomy): Eukaryota > Metazoa > Arthropoda > Insecta > Coleoptera > Lampyridae > Vesta > Vesta saturnalis. The sequence continues at coordinate 18,605 of JARFJB010000574.1, read as the reverse complement.
TTGATCCGTCGAGGCTTTGCGTATAGTTACCCCATACATAGGGGGCAATTGTACGCAATGCTGGGGTAATTAGACTTATGGGAAATAACACACTACATACGTTAGTATTTTATTACATAAGAATAGATGCAGTTAGAAAAACTAAAAATTCATAATTATTTGAAACAAAAATTACATACATAGTTCTTGGGGGTATCCCAACCACTGTATAACGCATGTGCCCATCCGGAACACAAGGTACACCTATACCAAGTCTCACTTTTAATTGGTCCATCTCCGCAAATTAAACATAATTCTTTATCGGTATCTGATAAATCATCCAATTCGTCATCATCGCATATAGTTTTTTTGTATCAATGTTTTCATCATCCGACTCGTCGCTGCTCTCACACAACCTTCTTTTCAGTGTAGTTTGCCTATTCATTGGTTTTTTCTCGACTTCTTTATGTATTTTAGTTTTTTGATTTCTTTTTTCTTCCACTAGCATCAGTTCTTCTTTGTTTGGCGTCTGGGTCCAGATTTTTGACTTCTGTTTAGGTCTAGTCGTTCTTTTGGTTTTTACTCCACTTGGGCCGGGAATTGGACACAGAACATCAACTGGTATGTGCTGCAAATGCTCCCTATTCTCTTCTTCTATAGTTTCTGCTCCATTTCCCGTTCCAGGTGGAATTAGTATGCCTAATTAGACAGCAGTAAAATTTGCGGCTGGTGCAAAATCCTCAGCTGATAATTTGTCTGGCTGATATGGGTAAATTCCTGCTGCATTAAAACCCGAAATAGCTTTATCCATGTTAGCTGCTCTAGTATAAGCGTTTGCAAAAATTTGGGCAAGGTCGTAAGTTGTTATTCGTTCATGATGTCTTAAATAAAGGTCACACTCCCTATTATATGCCGACTTCAAAGGTCCAAAAAATGTTAAATCGAGTGGTTGTAGGCGGTGGGACGTGTGAGGCGGTAGTGTTAGCAAAACTATGCCAGTATTTTTGCAAAAATTATATATCTGCAGTGGGTTTAACACTTTTGGAAAAATGCTGAAGCCAGTCAAAAAATAAATTTTTGTACTCCAACCTGAAGGTGCACATGTGTAAATGGCTCCAGGGGGGCCATTCTAGTCTAATCCCGGACCCATTCTCTTTCGTGGAAATATAAACATTGGCGCAATGTACTTGCCACTTGCGCTCATACAGCAAATTATTGTGACGTTTTTCCCTCTCTCTCCTGAAATTTTAGCGCCAAGTTGTTTAATTCCTTTGGGACTCAATATATTGGCAGGCCGTTGTACAGTCGTGATGCCGCTCTCATCTACATTGTATACATTGTCTGCTGTGAATTTGTACTTTTCGAAAAGATTACCGAGATTTTCAAAAAAAAGTTTAACATCAATTTCATTGAAAGCTTTTATTCTATTAATACTAGTGCCTTCCGGTTTTCTTAGGGATACATTTCCGTGCCGTTTAAGAAACCCATAATAGAAGTCTTTTCCGGCCATTTTGGTGTTTTTATTAAAATTATTTTTAACTTTGTTGGCTTCCACGTAACTATAAACTAATTTTCAAAACTGAAGTGGTGTTAAACCATGGAACATTTTGGCCATATTTATTACGTGATCCGTTAACTCTATCTCTTGAGCTTCGGTAAAAATAGGAAATCTGCCTAAATGTGGTTCTTTAATGGCATTATTAATTGTTTGAAGCTTAATTTTTTTTCGTATAGTACATTCCGGAATACCATATTCTTTACCTGCTCCCCGAATTGACATACCGCCCTTTACAGACGCAATAGCTGCTTTCATTTGTTCAGCAGTCCAATTACCTTTATTCGTTTTTCTTTTATACGTTCGTGGCATCTGAAATAGATACGGTTTATTGGAGATACCTGTTTTACTTAGGTAAATAATTTTTGGGGGAAGTATACGCGCGTACATTTACCCGTTCGATTTTGCGTACAGTTGCCCCAACGTTTAACATCAACAATCACAATTGAAAAAAAAAGTTGCAGTGATCTTTTTTCAAAAAATTTATAATTGGTAACGACCACTAATACCATTAGCATATAATACATGCAGTATTCATTAAATATATTTAATAAATAAACTACTTACAGCTTATTTTGTAACTGTCACAAATTACATGAAGTTGCATATTAAACTTCCACATGTAGTGTTGATATGTAAATATAGAAGAATTTGATTTGACCTCAGCTAGGTTAGTACAATATGTTAGGTCAGGGGTAGCGCTGCTAGTTTGAAATTTGAAAAATTTTTAAACATTGATAAAATTGCCTGCGTACACTTACCCTGTGCGTACAGTTACCCTACCTTCCCCTACTACATGACCACTGTAAAGCTTTCCAACGATACTGTTTACGATGCTTCAAAATGTTGGTTAGTCATGGTTTATTTTCTAAATTTGCATCACAGACCACAGTCGATAAATTTGAAGATAGATTTTAGGTCAGGGGTGAACATAAAGTTTAATGAAGACGACTATCGACATTAATAATAATTTTAATAATTCCTGTATAGGTACATATAGACTGAACAAAATTTTCTAGCTTTACTAATACAATATCTATGACTAACTAATAGCCCAGTCAAAGTAGACATAATTTTCATGAAACCTCGCAAAAATTACAAAATGGATGAAAATTCAAATGTACGTAGTTGTAAGGCTTACATTTAAGATAAAACAATCTTTGCCATTCTCTATGTGCAATTTTCCTGAAAATCGCTGAGTGAAAATTTTTTTTCGTTTTTTTTACAGTAATTGTTTAAATAATAAAAATACGGAAAAATTTTTAGATTGAAATTTGTAGCCATTGAATTTATTTAAAATTTTTGTCTAAAAAGATTTTCAATATCTATTTTTGCTGATGAGGTACACGCAATTTGCCAAATACCATTTTTGAACTTCAGGATTTTTGCGGTTTTTGTTATTGTTGTAATTATTAAACAGTCACATTTAGAAAAAACCGCTGCAAATTGAATCAATACTTCCACATCAACATTTGAAGTAGGTCAAAATGCCATTTACACAGTATTCCAACAAATTAGTAATGTAATTGAGGTATTTAAAACATGTTTTTTGAAATATTTATGTTTTTTTGTTTATTATAGGTAATAATATAAACATAACATTAAGGGCCGGTTTATTCACCTTCAAGTAAAGTGTCAAGTATCCTTACTTGAAAGAGTAGGCAAAATACGTGTTTATTCACTTTCAAGTATTTTTAATCTTACCAGTAAAGTGCTTACTGGCTACATAAGTTTATGGGTAGCTTTTAGCGACCAGTCAACTCTATTGGAAGTGTTATAACCACACTTTTAACTAATTTGTGATCTCAGATCTCACTAGTTCTGTGGTTATGAAAGTAATTGATAATGTACTATTATATGAGGAAATGGAAATTGTAAATAATATTGAACGTCGGCCGTACAATACTACAAATAGATTTGTACAAAAAAATAATTTTGATATGTGGGACGATCTTGAATTTATAAACCGATTTCGATTATCAAAAGAATCAGTTCTAGAGGTGTTAGAATTGATACGTGTACAGTTGCAGCCTCGCACTAATAGGTAAGTATTTCTTGGTTAAGTACATAAACTACACTTATGTGATGTACCATAATTCCATAAAACACTTTTAGAAATAATCCTATTACACCGTTACAACAATTGTTATTAACGTTGCGTTTCTTTGCAACTGGAAGCTTTTACATATCAGCCGGAGATTTTAGTGGAGTTCACAAAAGTACAGCTGCTAAAATCATTAACAAGACTGTGTCTTCCCTAGCGCAGTTAAGACCACAATTCATACAATTTTGTAGGTCTGAGGAGGAAAAAACATATACAAAAGCTCGGTTTCATAATATTGCCAGATTTCCTAGAGTACTTGGAGCACTGGATTGCACACACATTCGTATTCATTCACCTGGTATGCTCAATACCCATTCTTCATGTAAAATGTTACTAAGAACCTAAATTTTTGCAGGAGGCCCTAATTCTGAAACATTTAGAAATAGAAAGGGTTATTTCTCTCTTAATGTGCAGGTTATTAGTGATGCAGGTCACTATATAAAGAACATTGTTATCCGATGGCCTGGGTCTAGTCATGATGCCAACATCTTCGATAATTCATTAATTAGAATGCAGTTTGAAAATAATGAAATGGGAGGCGGATTATTATTAGGGATAGTGCTTATCCTTTAAGGTCGTACTTAGTTACCCCAATAAATAATCCTCATGGGGAAGTAGAAAATTTATTTAACGAATCCCTAATTCGTACCAGAACAGTGGTTGAGAGAACGTTTGGAATTTGGAAGAGGAGATTTCCAATACTATCTGTTGGTATAAGGTGTCGTCTGAATTTGACACAAAACATAATTATAGCAACAGCTGTGTTACATAATATAGCTCGAACAGAACGGGATATTATTCCAGAACTTGAAGCTGTGCCAGATGAAGAAAATATAGAAAATCTAGGCAATAATCAAGAAAATAACAATCACAGACTAGAATTATTGAATTATTTTCATCAATTGCATAATAATTTAAATTAGGATTAGATTTATTAAACTTATACATAATTTGTGGTGCCATACTTTGTAATACATATAAACATTTTATAGCAACAACTGTTTTTTTAATAAATTTTGTTTTAATTTTAAGATTTCAATTTCTAAATTATGTTTTTCTTGTTCATTTGCTTTTCGCTGCTTAAGAAACACCAACTCTTCCTCTTTAATTTCCATGTCTTTTTTTGCTATATTTAATTGTAATTCAATTAACGCTTCTCTTTTGTTAGCAATGCCATCAAATCTTTGATGCAGATTTCCACTGGTTTTTGTTTTTAAAGTTTTGGTGATTGGTCTTCTTATGGATTGTGGAGTCCAGGAATGCCATTTATCAGTATTTTTTGATGCTAAAACCACATAAATTGATAAATTTTCTATTTATCCACGTAACATTACTACATACTATGCAAATTTGTACTAACACTTCCTTCATATGAAGGCAGCGGTACACATGTATCAGTCGATGTGCTTGGTATATTTTCCTCAGGTTCTATTGTATTTCGGTAGGTTCAAGTATTACTGGATTATCTAGTAGCTCAACATCCATGTTTTCGAGATCTACATTACAAAATTAATTGTATATCGGATAAATTAAGCAGATTTAAGTAAATTAACATAAAAGGTACACTGTTTATTTACTTATTTACAAAAATATTAATTTTGAATAACGTAAACGGTATTTAAAATAAAATTTTCTTTATTGTGATGGATAACCAGTAGTAGGGGAAAGTGGGGAAGATTCGACCATCGGGTACATTCGACCACCCCACTATTCTATGACAATTTGAAAGATATGCGCAATGTGCCATCACGTGACCCTTCCTAATAACATCTCGGCCATTTGTAAATAACAGTTCAGTTCACCGTTTGAAAGGATACGTGTTTATTGCATTGAAACGAATTTCGCTCTAGAGGGGTAAGCGATTAGTCGATTTTAATAATGTATTTTTCCCCATATAGTTTGAAATATTATAGGATATTATTCATTCTACGTTCACCTCATTGTTTTGCCTTTTTCTTACTGATGTTTTATTGCAACGTACTCATCATAAAATTGAGTAGTACGGCTATTTTTATAAATGGCGGCGGTGGGGTAGATTCGACCATTTCCAACGGGGTACATTCAACCAGTGGTCGAAAGTACCCCGTGGTCGACTCAACCCCATTCAAGTAGTTTCTCCTTCAGAAGAGATTACTAAAAATGGCAATTTTTACTTTCAGATGCCTAGAACATATAAAAAGAAAACCGATAGGTCTTCAATCGACGAAGCTCGAATGAAAGAAGCAATAGCAGCGATTAGAAATGGAACTTCCTCTCGTCGGGCAGCAGAGCAGTTTTCTGTGAAAAGATCGACCCTCATTTCTAGAATACAAAAACTCAAAGAAAAGGGCAGTTTCCGAGATGTAGATTCTGGAAACGAAAGTGAGGAAAACGGAACAGAAAAGAAGTATTCGAACAAATATTCTTCGCGACAAGTCTTCACCAACAATGAAGAGAGAGAACTCGTTCTCTCGCATGAAATTGGAATGGCTGGAAAGGACTGGCTAGAAGGTTTTCTAAAAAGAACTAACACTTTGAGTCTTCGAAAACCGGAAAGCACTAGTGTGTTGAGAGCTTCAGGATTCAATGCTAATAAAGTGAACGATTTTTTCATAAAACTGAGATCGGTTATAGAAAAATACAAGTTCAAACCGGAACAAATTCTCAATGTTGACGAGTCTGGTATAAGTACTGTGATCAAAACTGTCAAAGTAACAGCGTCGAAAAAAAGTAAACAAGTTGGTATTGCTGCATCTGGCGAACGAGGAGAATTAACTACATTTGTGGGTATTGTGTGCGACTGGAACTTGTCTCCCTCCAGTATACACTTTTCCTCGTGTTAGACACCCTGAAGATTATATAGAAAATGGACCAGTGTCCGCTTTAGCTTTGGGCAATAAAACGGGTTGGATGGACCACACATTTTTTCTTGAAGTACTGAAACATATTCAGAAGCACACCAAATGTTCAGCAGAACAGAAAATATTGCTACTATTAGACAATCACAAATCACATATCAGCATTTCAGCTCTAGAATATTGTAAAGCAAATGGTATTGTTGTTCTTTCATTCCCACCTCATTGCTCCCATCGGATGCAACCACTTGATATTGGAATATTTGGGCCGTTTAAAACTCGATGTGCCGCTGCATTCAATGATTGGCTTTCGGAGCATCCTGGACGTTCAATTGCTCTGAGAAATATTACTCATTTGACTAAGGGTACGTTTGAAAATTCCTTCACTCCAGCTAACGTAGTGGCATCTTTCAAAAAAGCAGGGATATGCCCCCTTAATTCACAGATTTTTACAGACGTCGATTTTTCTCCGAGCACAGTAGCCTTTGTACCAGAAAATAGTGGATTGGAGAATTCTGAAAATATGAATCACACTACGGCAGGAAATGACTCACCTCAACTAAATATAGATGCAGTTCCATCGACCAGCAGGAGCAACATCAACGATCATCTTAAAATTAGAACGCAAGCATCTCCCGCAGATGTCCGACCGTTTCCAAAAAAACAAGCCGAAAATATACAAAAACGGAAGAGTAATACACAGAGAGGAGTAACAATTTATACCGATACACCGGAGTTGGAAAACATAAAAGCAAAAGAAGCGAATAAAGCTCAGAAGCCAGATTCAAAGAAGAAAAATAAGATCAGACGTGATTTATTCTCGGAAGAACGAAAAGAAAAAAAAAACGAAGCAACAATGTGTGAAAGGCCAACGAATGAGAGAATCTTCTGATTCTGCTGTTTCTGATTCAGGAGACGAATGTTGCGAGGAGCCTCCTTTCTTATTAGACAATGAAATTCTGTGCATAGGAGATTTCATTTTAGTACAGTTTGCAACAAAAAAATCAACAATTCACTACATAGGAAGAATAGAAGGATTGTTTGATCCACAACAGCAAGAATTTAAAATAATCTTCTTGAGGCGCTGTAACAGCAGTAAAAGCTTCCACTTTCCACAGGTTGCAGACGAAGCAAACGTTGAACGGACAGACATTATCTCCAAATTACGCTTATCTCGAGAAACGAGAAGCAAATATACTTTCAACTTCGATTTCCAGAAATTCAACGTTCGTTGAAGCTCGTTTCAATTGATTCTATTTTTCACCAAAAAACTACCTACTTATGATTTTTGAGTTTATTTAGTTAGCTACTTGTTTCAGAATCTATAGTTTGCGTTTCTTAGTTAGTTGCTTCAGAATTTACATTTTGAGTTTATTTAGTTGTTTCAGAATTTATATTTTGAGTTTAAATTTTGTTATGACGGGCTCTTGGTCGCAATGATTCGCTTACGTGAGATGGACAGACTGTGATAATTATTATAACAGTTTTTTCAGTTCCTAATTCATAAAATGATATTTTCAGTTCTGCTCTTCATGAGTTTTAATTTACATGTTAATGTTTATACTTTTTTTTACAGTCATTATGTGTAATAAACTGTTTGTGTTTTGACAGCGTTTCATGTTATTCAACTATCCCTACCTACTGTTTTTCTTATATTCGTATAATGGTCGAAAGTACCCCATACGATGGACGAAACTACCCCCACAAGGGGGTGGATTCGACCAGTTTTGAACAAAATTTCCTGACGGATTCTTGAATAGTTAAGATCGAATTATATTATAGGTTCATGCCGAATTTGTTGTCAGAAATGTTGATTTATAAGATGTAGTCGAAATAATCCAAAAATTTAGAAAGATGTACAAATGATCCACAAATAAACCAAAAGTGGTTGAAAGTGCCCCACTTTCCCCTACAATATTTACCTTGATCATAGTTATCCACTGTTGCATCTACAGGTAATGTAACTACAGTAGATGGTTGTTGGCTTATCATCAGCTCGGTCTGAATATCTACAATAACATACGATAAAGCATAAATCTATAAAAAGGCAACACAACCCAAAAAAATACCTTCATCACAGTCATTCAGTGTTTTCAGTCCTTCTAATTGCAGATTTAATAACGACAGTAATTT